>JANHZU010006765.1:288251-301263 GCA_032468055.1 Acrochordus granulatus | reverse complement strand
TTCCTTCCTTCCTTCCTTCCTTCCTTCCTTCCTTCCTTCCTTCCTTCCTTCCTTCCTTCCTTCCTTCCTCCCCTCCCTCCCAAAGCTCAAAGGAGTTAATGAAGTTTATGTGTACATTTCATGGTGACAATTTAGTTACGTTACTTGTATTGCCAGAAAATGAATGGCCAAAACCAGTGAATTTCATGAAAAAGTAGAAATCTGAACTTGGATCTTTCCAGTTTAACATCTTAACCATTACACTGGCTTCAATTTATGACATCAGTTTGTCTTTGGGAAAGGATGGCTCTGAGCCAATAGAATGATTGCATACTAGCAGACCAAACAGGTCAGCTCTTTTATATGAATGAGAAATGTCAAATATGGAAAAGTGAAGAAAGAGAAATTAATTTTAACACACTCTTTCAGGCATCCAAACTAACTATCAGAGTTCTGGTTTCCCTTCACTTTTTCTTTCTGGGACGCTGCCTGGGATTCCTTCCAACCAGACAGAATAAGGTAGTATTGCTGGTTCCAGTATACCTAGTTTCAGAAGATCTACACCCAAACTTAAACAGCTGTGTTTTAGTTCATATCTTAAACCATTTGAAGTTGTATTATTCCAAGTATGACCTGAAACATAGTTCTTCTACAGGAAGAAATAGTTACCGGAGTATGTGTATATCAACAAGAAATAGTGAAGGAAATCTATAGTAATGTCTGAGTAGAGGCAGGGAAGAACAGGTGGGTCAGAAATGCCTTTTGGGAGACTCCTGCAATAACAGACAGGTACACAAGCCAATCCTTCCGAGGCTGTGGTTGAGAGGAGGTAGAGGAAGAAAGATTGGGAATAAGGAGAGTGAGAGGGATATGCCCCTGAGGAGAAGCAGGTGGAGGGAAGGAAGAACCTGAACGATTATGGGCAGTGGGCTATGTTTCATTGGGCACTTCAGAAGGCAGGGAGTATAAGACTCCAGAATTTCTATAAAATGGTTTGTCCCAGGTTTGAAACAAAAGTTTTGTATTTTGTTCACATTATTTGGAAGCACAGTGAAGCACTAGTCAATTTGAAAAATGAACGATAGGAAAATAAAGTTTAGGAAAACTGTGTAGCTGGAGAAATGAACATACATTCTCTTGATTCTCCACACTGTCTTCTCTGACTGGCTGCAGCTCTCCTAAGTCTCAGGAACTTTCTCTGGTCCTGCTACTTAGACTTTGCTAAGAAACTACAACTGTTAGCAAACAATAATTTCTCGTGTGCAACCAGTGTGTAAGGCCGAGGTCTAATATAATATTGATTTCATTTCCTTTATGCTATACACTGAATTAAAATTACTTATACTTACCTCTAATCACATATTTGATTTCTTTATGTTCTGACACAAAATAGGTACAATAACCACCTCTGGAACTGACAATGAAAAGAACAAAGTGGTGGATAGCTTCTGCCATTTATAGAATCAACTTCTACAATAAAAGAAACAAGCAGTCAAGAAATATGGCAGACTAGCACCTGGCAGAGCAGTCACAAAGGCTTTAGAAAGGTATTCAGATGATGTGATGTATTTAGACCAGATCTGAACAATTTGTAAAGGGCCATATTGATCAATTAAAAATAATTGTGAGCTGCAAAGCAATATCTGACATACCAGTCAGATGTTTGGTAGCTAGCAGAGCAGGGGTAGTGCTTTAGCTTGCAGTGGTGAGGCTTGGAGACATTTGGCGGTGGCAATGAACTTACTGCTTTTTCAAGAATTCTGGCAGACTGCATAAGGCTGCTTGGAAGGCTGCATGTGGCCTATGGACCACGTATTGTGTAGGCCTTGTCTATATATGCAAAGATCAGAATCATGCAAGCCATAGTATTCCCTGTGGCACTCTATAGTAGCAAAAGTTTTATTTTGAAGAATCAGGATAAGAAGAATTTTGATACTTTTGAACACTGATGTTGGAGAAGATTCCTGAGAATATTATGGAAGCTAAACCAAACCAATGGATCATCAAAGTAATCCAGAGTTCTCACTCAAGGCACAAATGACTAAGCTCAAATTACCTACTTTGGATACATTATATGAAGATCCAGCTCTCTGGAAAAGGTTCTAATGCTGGGAAAGGTAGAAGGCAAGAGAAGATAGTGATCACCAGCAAGGTGGATGAATTATAGTGGTGATGGGTGCATCATTGGAAGACGTGAAAGTTCAGGTTAGGGATGGATCATCATGGAGAAAATCCACCTATGTGGTTGCTAAAAGTTCAGTGATTTGATGACACACAATCAATCATCTTCTGTCACATTAAAATTTTAAATTTAGTCATGTCTTTGGAGATATGTGGGGGGCACCCAAGGCTTTTGGGGATCACATATGATTGGGGGTGGATGGGGGCTCAGACTGTCCATTCTCTCTTTTAAGCGGTAGAAAAAACTGTTTCTAATGGCAGTCAATATATTGATAGCACAATCTTACTTTACTAATACAGATGACAATTCTTTATTGCCAATCTTTATTGCCAACCAACTCGTTTGTTCAAGCAAATGAACAGAGTCACACCCACCTATGCCATTGTTCTTATAAATAAATATATTTACAAATCATCATGAATACAGCTCAGTCTTCTGATTATATATCTGCCTCAGTCTTCTGGCATATAGTGTGAGAAAGGGATATCATGTTACTGAACAAGAAGCCCAGTGTATATCCTCCTATTCTCTTGCACAAGAATCATCAAATATCAAGTATCATCAGCTAGACAGAAATAAACCACAGCTCCGGTATATAGTAGTCAGAACAGTAGCACTACATGTTCCATCAAGCTTTTCATAAACTGAATTCCAGGACTAAATGAGCTTTGATACATTCTCCAGAGCAATCTGCAAAACTTGGTACCAGGTTTCAGTGTGAATGTAAGGAAAATAAATGGTCAATGGAATAATTAGTTTATCTTAAATAAGTTGATTTCCAGTTAAATTACATTTAATGAAATATATATTTATCCTGGCCTCAGATATATTGTCTAATCCTGCCTATTCTAGCAAGAATAGCTTTTGGACTGCCCTTCAGGGACCAGATTTACTTGTGTCCCTCGGCTTTGTAAGTTGCATTTTAGCATTTACCAGTAGAAACCCATCAGAAGATATATGTTCCAACATTTTAAAGTTGCATTTTCATATTTCTGAAATGTCATGACATTAAGATATAATAAAGGAAGCATGGGGAAAATGAAGTTAGGTGTAGCATAGTGATGGCAGCATGAAAACTGTATTTTTTTCAATACTTTCAACTCACTTCTATGGTATAGTAAAAATTAAGGTTGATTCTTGGTGATTTCATAAACCTGTCCAAGTATTTCCTTAGTGGAAAAATTGAAATGTTTTGCTCCTGCCTTCTTCTGGGATATTTTCTGGAGGTCCTATCCAACAATTAATCAGATCAGATTCTGATTAGCTTCTCAGTTAAGTCAAGATTAACCGAAGCACCATTTGCCCAGTACCCTCCAAATTTCTGGGCAAATCTGGGTTTTTCTCCTAGATTTTTAGTGAATTTCAGTAAACTCATGATGCATTAAAATGAATGGCTTCTTCCAATCTATTGCACAATGAAATTTCTATTGCAAACTTCTTCCTCTTCTTTTCTCCAAGTTCTAAACTTTAATCCATAAACATTTTTGCTCTTTTAATAACTACTTGTATAAACCTTTCTTTGTGCACTAATATTAAAAGGTAGTATAGATTGCCAGATTATTTACACAAAAAGGTAACATACAATTGTTCTTTCTGATATTCCAAAAATAAGGCAATAAGAGTCCATACGGAAGTTTCAAGTCATATAAAGAACTCTTCCTCATCTTTCTCCTTCCTATCACCTGCTCCTGATGACCCCAGATGAAAATGATTTAGTCTTGATCTTTTATTAATTTCAGCAGTATGCAATGACAATAGAGAGTTCTTATCCTCAGAACCCAAACCTGCTCCCATGAATGAACTGCTTGGTGCCTGGGACTGAAGAAGTTCTTTTTGTAAGTCCTTTGAAAATCTGCTTAGGGGAGGATTAGCACATTTAAAAGGTCCTACTTTCTTGCCTGTATCAACATTAGTCTCTTCCTCCTCTAGTCCTTTATTCTGGCATAGCCAGAGCTCATGACTGGAATGTCTCAATTTAGTGCCCAGGTTTGTGGGGGATGGGCCTAGATCTTGCAAAGAAGAATGTGCTTGATTATACAGATTGGAGGAAGAATTAATGCTGTTTTGTGAAATGCTGAAAAGACTTCCTGGAATCTGTACCATCCTCCTTGTGGATTTGTTTTTATTCTTCATGGCTCGGAGTGTCCGGTTTTTCTGCTGAACAGCAATTCTGGGAGCCATTGAAGGTACACTGGTGCACAGATCACAGTGGTGATTTGAAGGCCCTTTCTCATCAGTGCTGTTGCACCAATTAGGAGGTAGAGACTGAGTTCCATTGTGCTTTGAGCCTGTGCTCTGAACCTGTGGATGAAAAAATAAATTAAGCGCATCTTGGCAACAGTAATAAAATCAGATCTAAACCTGGTCCTGTAAAAATATCAACTGCAAAACAGTAATTAGAGAGTTCTACTAAGTACACAGGTAAGGAAAACACATATCTAATTCTGAGTTTCATTATTAAACTTATTTGAGGATCATTAAAATGATCCTCACATTTTAATGTATATTCTGCCAATGCATTCTTCAGATATTCTTTGACAACTATCCAAGTTACCTGAGTACTCTTCAATACAAACTAGAGGATATTTCATATATTTTTTAATTTAATAGGAGATGGCATGAAGGATACAAATGGGCAGCTGCTGAGGGCCAACAGCCTGGCAGGATACTAAAGGATCCTATGAATCTGCTTCTCCTTTTCCCCCACAGCAGTTTTACCAGGAACAGACAATAGTGAGAGTCTGAAGGAAAAACAGAATAAGCTGTTTTTTTGTGACAAATAGCAGGAAATAGCAAGTGGGGGAGGGGGGAGGATGAACAATAATGGGAATAATTAAGCAAACACTGAAAAGATGTATTATCCCTTGCAACAAATCAAAGACTATCACCCTAAAATGTTCTATTGAACATGTCTATATTTTATTAGTGTACTTGTTCACACATGCTTATGATAATTTTTAAAAGGCCTATAATTCCAGGTATGGACAGTAATTTTACATGTTACTGGATGAGTGGCTAGCCACAAGCCTGCTGAAGTCCAAGTGTTTTCTAAAGAATTTGTCTTTTAATGACTGGAAACTAAGGGAGAATTTTAAAAAGGGTAATTCATATTTAATTGAAAAGAACATTAATATTTTCTCATTGCAAATCAGCTGCAATGGCTTTGAAAGTACTTTCTGTACTTCTGAAGACTTTCAGAAGAATCACATCAGGTGATTTGGAAAACATTTTGCCTCAACACTTCATATATGCTTAATCAATCAATCAGATTTGGTTTTGTATGTCAATGAGCAAAATCACTTTGCACAGCCATATTAAATCTAAATATAAATTAAATTTATATCTGAAGAACAAAATTAACTGTGAAAACAGCAGTATCACTTATTGCTTAATGTCCATGCTAAGGACAAAACAAAAGTTCTACCATGATGTCTTTCAATATCTATTGCAGTGACAAGAAGTACCTGGAACAGGATCTTATTTCCATCATAATCTTCAGTTTGCCACCTAGTATTGCTTATTGGGACACAGGGATTGGGCAAAAGTGGAACCAATTGTCCAATTTCGTACACTTTGAACTGTAACACCAAAGATTCCTTCAGGTCAACACTCATCCCCAAAGGCAGTTGCTTCAAGCAGAGCTGAACCACAAGGCTGTGTGTTGTGTACAGTAGAAAGGCACAGAAGCTGCTTTTCTGGACAGACACCTCTTTTTGCAGGATTGTCTCATACAGTCTCACTGCATCCTCATAATTATCAAAGCTACAATAGAGAGTGACACGCAGAATTTCCATGCCATAATGAACTTGCCTCAGGCCCCAGACTGGCATATGTTCATCTAGCCCATAAAAGTCCTGATGATCAAGGGCATGGAGAGATAATTTCCTACTGGAACACTCAATGTGGACAGGCTGCCAAGGTGGATGTTGGAAGAAGTCATGGATCTGAAAAAAACGCTCTTCTCCAAAGTCTTCATGTAAAAAAAGGAGAACGGAAGTACTAGGAAACCTGGGGCTCTTCTGGCGGTATGTCTCATAATATTTAATTGGAGAAAGGCGTTCTGAGACAAGAAAGAGACGAATATCCAGGCATATCCATTCTTGAAGCTGATCAAGAGTTTGCTGTAAATGTAATGCATGTCCAGTGTTGGCAAGCAGGTGCACAGTCATCCTCATGGAATCGCTCCTCACATCCATTGCACAGTGACCTTAGAATACAAGTAGTAATATAATCAGTGCTTTTGACTGTGGGACCACACTTGCACAATAGTCATGTTACAAAGATTAAAATTCGTTCTTCCCATCTAATTCCTATTTAAGCACTTCTGTAAACTTTGGATATCTGGACAATGCAGGCCCACAGTTTCATCTTGATTTTATAATCTACACATCAAAAGTTGCATAGTGGAAAGAAGGAATATAAGAACTCCTATCTCCTAAATCAAGCAAGAACTCAATGTTCATGCTTTCAAATGTCTTGCATCCTTCTTCAAATTCTTTCTGGGCTATATATTTACATGTGGTAAAAAGTTTGGATAAACTATCACAAAGTTTTAAGGTAAAAAAGAAAGTTTTGCCCATATTATATAATGATCAATTGAAATCTTGCAAGTTCCAGGGAAGTGGTCAACTTGTCTGGATCCTGCCATCTTAGATAGAAGTGATGCTTGCATTTTAAAGGCTCAGATTTTTCTTTCTCCATCTGTGTGTGCATATCCACTTTACAAAGCTAGCAATCTTCCCATGACAACACCTTTCCTGTTCTGTGTTGATAAACCATTCTTTTAAAAGAACAAAGGAAATTGGACAATTGCAAAGAGTCAAAGTGAATACCAAAGATAACAGAAAGAATGTTAGAAAAGACAACACTCTGAAGGAAACAGATTCTAAATGCCAGTTTGACTAACTGCTGCTCCTCACAATGCCAAATGGCTCTGTTCCAGTTATACCAGAGACCTTGTTTCCTCACACTCAAGAGTTGAACATATGTGCCTCCTAAAGCTACTTAAGGCCTAGTTAACAGATCATATATTTGTGATCAACACTGAAAATGCAAAACATACTGAAATGATTTTTCAAAACATAAAAATACATGAAAGCTGCTTCTGGGCTGCTGGAACAAAATCTGATAACTGACAAGACAGTTCCAAGAAGGTTCAATTAATGAGAAATGATCATCAGCTAGTATTTAAATGGTATCTTAGACATGAACACACTCATAGAAAAATAACTTGTCCACATAAAATTTAAATAATAGTTCAACTTGTTATTATTAAAACTGGGATCCACAACAGTAAGACTATTTTATAGCTATTTATCTCATAATAGTAATCTCTTATTCACAATTACTCTTGTTCTTGTCCTGCTAAACCATAGTTTTATGACTTGCATCACATTTGTTGTTTTTACTGTTCTTAAATGATCAATTGCTTGCCTTCCATTGTATTCTTAGAGTCACCTAGAAAAATAAAATAAACATGAGACATAAACACAAAATCCAGTATCATTTTAACTGGCCAGATCTCCCTTTTAAAATGAAAAAAATATAGATATTATATCCAGTATGAATGAAGATTTGATGCAAATAACATATGCACTCGATTTAGGGAGGTATTTTTGCTAATAATCTATAGTGGGTGCTTACCTAAGATCATATAGAGCTGAAGATGGGATAGTTCCAAAGGACCTTTCAATGGCACCATCCAATTCTAGACTCGTATGGCTCAATAGATTTTTAAACTCACCAGGAGATCTCAGTTGTACATAAGTGTAAGAGACTTACTGTAAGTATCTGTTAATCAACAATGGACAAACTTTTTGAGTAATCATAGAGGTACTAAGTTATGCTGGTGGGAGCTTAAGCAAACAGGGAATGAGTTCTGCCTTTGCCTTTCTCCTTCTCTTCTCCAATATGCTGCAGGATAAGCAAGTTGATTTTATCAGAGATGGAAACTAGAAATTAAGCTGAGGGTAATACTCTCTGAGTTAAATTACTGAATTAAAAATAATAACAGAATTCAAACAGAAAATAATTTTAGAAACCATCCCCACCTCTATGGATGTCAAAAAGAAAGAAAACAGACACCTGAGGCCTGTGGGTGTCCAAATTGGGCCTTTATTAAATCAACATCTAGATCCAACAAAAGAACAGCAGACAAAGCTGAGACTCAGAGTCAATGGAAGAACCTCGTAATTCCTTATATGGCCAGTGTGTCAGAGAAGCCAAAGCAGATATCTGGAAAACACCACATACCTGTATTTTTCAAACCCACCAACACACTGAGACAGAGGCTTCTATACCCTAAAGATCAAACACCAAAACATAAGAAAAGCAACATAATATATGTAATCCAGTGCAATGAGGAGTGCTCAGAGCTCTAGTTTGGAGAAACCAAACAACCTTTCCATAAGAGGATGGTCTAGCACAGAAGCAACACCATAGGACCAGAATCATCAGTTTACCTTCATCTAAAGGAAAAAGGACACTCATTTGAGGACAATAATGCTCACATTCTGTACAGAGAAGATACGTGGTTTGAGAGAGGCATGAAGGAATCCATCTGTGCCAAGTGGAACATCTTTCTCTCAATAGAGGTGGAGGCAAGTTGTCCCTCATTTTTCATGCTGCTCTTTCATTAATCCCCAGGAAGATTACTTCGCAGGTTCACTAGGGAGATCACAGTTAATAATCTTGGGGATGAGCAAGGATTTAGGAGCTGAACATCTACATCCCAAAGACTCTTTATCTATGCATGTCCCCTACGTCCATTTAATGAGCCTAATCAGGTTACGTGAGAAATGCAGTCACTCTGGAAGACATATATGGGGTTCCTCAACCAACTTTTTCTCAGACTGAAGAAGCTACTTAGATAAGCAGCGAAACATCTCAAACCAAAATAAAAGAGGTCCAGTTGCCATGACTCAACCTCCAGACAATCTCTAGTAATAAAAGCCAAGAAGCATAGTGAAAAATATGAATATTGTTTTCAGTTTGATGAGGAATTAATGTTCTTTGATTATTACGGTTCATTGCTTAGTCAGCTACATGCTTAAACTAGATTTGGCATTTTTATCCACCTATCGAGTCCTTCCCAAGGATTTGTTGTTCAATGATGTTAAAGGGAGGCGCTTGTCTGTTTGAATTCTAAAGTCTCAGAGCAAATTAGCTTCTTTATTTTCTACTACTTGGTCTATTTTATGGTCCTACCAGTTCTTGCTTGAAGGCAAATGGTATTTCTTGCAGATATTCCAATGCACCACTGTTGCTACTTTGTCATGCTGTTGTTTGTAGACTACAATCTTCTTGCAGCAGTTAACTAGGTGGTCCACTGTTTCTTCAATTTCTTTGCAAAGGGAACTTCTGTCGTTGTCTTCTCAATTCTGACTTTATGTACATTTGTTCTTAAGGCTTAGTTTTGTGCAGCCAAAATTAGCCCCTCTAGTTCTTTCTTCAGTTTTTCTGTCCTTAGCCATTTCTACATTTTGTTAACTGCTTTGCCTATATTTTTTATGTACTAGGCATGTAATACTTCGCCTTGCCATATCTCTTTTCTGTTCTTCATTTGCCCTTTCATGTAGACCAGTTTGTCTCTTCAGTATTCAAGCTTTCATGATATTCTGCTTTAGTGTGTCTTCACTGTCCTTCAGATGGCTCTCCAATGCCATTTTACTTCTTCAACTGTCTGGTGTACTTGCAAAATTCCAACCCTATTTTCCTTGGTAGGTAGAGTTTGTCAACATCACTGTGCAAATGAAGGGCATGATTCATTGTCATTATTTTTCTAATCTTCCTATTCAGGGCTTTTAGTTCTTCTTGTGTCCAGTCCATTATTCTAGTTGTCTATCCAATGACTGGCATCTCTCGGGTGTTAATTGCCTTGATGGTATTTCCTCCACTGAGTTTGGTCAACTCAAGGTAGAGAACATACTTAATATTCCTGCCTCGTATTTTCCCCAAAAAACAACCTTGAGAGGTATCTGTGTATATTCTCATTAATCCAGTCATGTTTTATAGCAAAATTACAAAAAAATGCTTCTAAAGTCCCTGGATGGGGGATGAAATGAAATTTCAAGCCAACTATATATCTATGTAATTATCATGCCATCCAGTCCATTTTTATTTAGATTGCTAATTAGCATGTGATTTTTTTTGTCAAATGTTTTGCTCTAGTCAAGGTATATTGAAAGAAGTCCCACAACCTATTACCTTCCCTATTACAGTAAGGATATTATATGATTAGAAAATGAAATAAAATTAATATGACAAGCCTTATCCTTGAAAAATCCATGCTGATTTCTAGTAGTCCTATGCTGCTTTAAAGTGAAGTTCCCTATTCCCTTCTATATTCTTGAGGGAGTAGCTAGAGAAACAACATTTAATAGGAAGAAATAAATTATCATTCATAGTGGATACTTGCCAGTTTTTGAGGGATTATCTGTTTCCAAGTAGTCATAAACTACATTATTTATTTATTAAATTTATATGCTGCCGAAATCCAAAGACTCTCGGCAGCTAACAACAGTAAAAAAAACAATATATTAAAAACAATTAAAATACAAATTAAAAAAAAACTCATTAAAACAAAATAAAAGAACACTACATGCTACCATATTCTTTCTTCTACCCCTAGCTCAAAGCAATCTTCCATGAACATTTGGTGTAATTCCTTAATTTTTAACTAAATTTAAACCAAGCTAAACAGTACAATTTTACATATGCCTATTCTGCTAAATGTGAATAGAAGAACACAACTACATTAAATAATACATTTGTCTATGTTTCTCTAATTTGGGTCAGGGATTAATTTATATTTCTTGAGAACATCTGTGTACAGTAAGCTAATGGCACTATATTTCAAATGACTTGTTTTTCACTAAACCCCTTCCTTATTTCCATGGATGCTCAAAGCTGTTCACATAACAGGCCTTAATAAACTGTGTACATGGAATCAAACCAAACCAAAGCTAAATGCATGACATTTCTCAAATAAGATTAGATAAAATAAGCATAAACATGATATCCCCTTCATATTTATTATGCAATTACAACAGGTTTCTTACAATAACCTTTACATGTTTCTCAGTCTGTATTGCTTTTAAATAGTAAGCACTCAGAGTTGTCAGGAGTTGAACAGCCTCTAAATTAATTACTAAAAGCCAACTTATCTCAAATGCAAACCATGATTGGTTTTCTCTCCAGCAAACACACATCCATAAGTTGTAAAAGACAAAAAGGGAGTACACATAAATTGATGAAAATAAAATAGATATACAGTAAATGTGTGTGTGAAGACTCTCACTCGTCCAGGGTAATTGCATCGCAAAAAAGTTTAAAAAACAGGCATAAGGACTGGATTTTTTTCAAGTCGAAGACGTTTCACCTTTAATCCAGAAGGCTTTCTCAATTCAAGTCTTCGACTTGAAAAAAAATCCAGTCCAGACGCCTGTTTTTTAAACTTTGTTGCTATACAGTAAATGGTTTCTCCGGGCCAGGATGACGGACTAGATAAGCCTTTGATCTGGACAGACAATATTGTTTTACAACTGAAAAGACCGATACTGCAGTAAAGTTTAAAGCGCTGTCCTTACTGTATTCCTACTTCATTTCCACCTTCTCAGTTAGTTGGTATTACTCTTCTTGAACCTGGCATTCTACACGAGCGTCGGACCCCAACTCCTGTCACACCTAAGCAACGCAGCTGACCGGTGCGGCTGACCGGTCGTCGGGATCAGTAATCCAAGGCGTCGGGAAGGCCGCAGGTCAGAGGAAAGCCGACCTGCATCGCGCCTGGCAAAGGAAAGCGCCCGAATGTTGCTGGGCGGCACAAACGGGGGAGCAGAAAGGAAACGACCGGAAAAGCCGGCCAAACTGGGGGAAACAAGGGCAGAGCCCCGCACTGCGCGGCTGCCGGCTAGCGCCTTCCGCGCCCTCCTCGCCTCCCCGGTCCCACCCGCCGGCTCGCTCCGGCTGCAGACGGAGGGCAGCGTCGCTTGCCGCGCGGCGACGGGGAAAGTTAAGAAAAAACACAGAGCAGAACTGCGGGTGCTGCCTTGGCTACGCCAACCGCCGACGGCTCGCAAAGAGCGTCCTACCTTCGCCGGCGGCGCTTCGCCCAGCCCACGCAGCCCCTACCGAGGAGGCATCTCGGGCGCCTCTCGGGGCTCGCCCGACGCCCCAGCCAACGAGCGGAGGGAGACGCCGCCGCGGCGCCCGTCCGCTCCGTGGGACTGCCTCTCGTGCGCGTCACGCAGGGGTGGTCCGCGCTCGAGGGTTTTCCCTCGAGGGCCGCGGCTGCTTGTCAGGTAGCGTCTGAGGGAGGCCAGCGGAGGGCGGGCGCCGGGCGCGGAAGGCGCCGGAGCAGGTTCAGGCCTTGCATCTGAGGGGGCGCGGGGAAGGGGCGGTTGCCCGGGCTTGGCGTCTCTTGGCTTGCTATGCGGAGCTCGCAGTTGGGATCGGTGCCTTAAGCGGGCTGAGGGAAGTCAGCCAGTTGTGGTTTATTACTCGGTTAAGCAGGACACAGCGGTCGGAGGGTTATGAAACCACGTCTCCATTACTTCTTCTCAGAACAAGCGTCTGAACTCTACAAAATGATAGACTCTCATTGTAGAGTAATGTAGAGCCACCCCAGGGAGATGGGCAGCATAAAAATTTAATCATGTCCTCCTCCTTTCGCTGCTCCCGTCAGGGGTCACCACAGCGAATCTTCTGCTTCCGTTTTTCTCGGTCTTCAGCATCCTCCTTAGTCACATCGACCTCCTGCATATCCTCTCTCACAGCATCCAGGTCTCTCCTTCTAGGCCTTCCTCTTCTCCTGCCCGGTAGCTCCATCCTCAACTATCTATCTATCTATCT
>JANHZU010006765.1:257607-267902 GCA_032468055.1 Acrochordus granulatus | reverse complement strand
ATACCTATGATGACAATTACAGGCCTCTCTCATCTTTTTAAGTGGGAGAACTTGCACAATTGGTGGCTAACTAAATAATTTTTTGCCCCACTGTATATCACTACAAATTTAAGATATCTACAGAATAAATTCATGGACAACACACTGAAGTTCCCCAGTATACTGAGAAGGAAAAAAGATTCTGACATCTACTTTACAAGAAAGAAAAAAAGATGAAACACAGGTAAGCTGTGCCATTTTATCTGGAGATCTTCATAAATGGCAGCAAAGCCTTTAATAAGAGGATGACAATACAATATTAAATATTTAAGTTAATAACAGTAACAGTAAAGGCCAAAAAGGAGCAACAGAAGAACAAAATACTGAATCAGGCAGCAGATCTTTCTTCACACATTAAGCTAATAAATTGCAGGAGCTGGAGCAATTAACAGTAAAATAAATGATGACATGGTATAATATGTCATGTGTTGTTTATCTCAGGTTGTATGTGCCTACTTTAAGAACTGCTAAGGATCAGATTATTTTTCCTATGTCCTGATACATAAAACCATAGAACTCAAGGAGGGTGTTCTTTCTTTTTCACATGACTGTATATGGCAATTTTCAAACAATATTTGTAATATTTTTTTTTGCAGAAATAACAGTTTTCCAAAACATTATTGTTGCCAGCTAAAAGTCTATCTACCCTTACTTTTTGGAATGAGCCTCAAAGTTGAAAAAGTTGGGGGGATTTTATCTTGAAAATCTGTGAAGAAATATTAAACCTATAGTCCATGTGAGAAAAGTTCTGCAAGAATGAGGAAAAAAATCCCAAACTTCTGTACCTGTCATATTCCATGTTCTTATTTGAATCTGTAAATAACTGGACAAAAATGTATATTTGTTTTTTTATTTTGCCACTATTCACATTTTTGTGAGCATGTATTTTATGCTTCTTTCCATGTATTTTTATTTAGCTGCTACTTTGCAAAAAAGTGCAAAGTTACTGTATGCAAATAATAAAACAATATTTTATTCAAAACTAAGAGAATCCTACAGAATAACCAAATTAAGATATAAATAAAAGTTAATAAATCAATGTCTAGGTACAGAGAAATTCTAAGCCCCAGAGTTCCCACATGATGCTTGGAGGGATAATAGGCCTGAGAATACAAATTAAAGAAGACATTTTTTACACTGTTAAAGTAGCAGCTAAATAAAAATACATGGGAAGGAAGCATAAAATACATCCTCACAAAAATGTGAATAGTGGCAAAATTTTAAAAAAATATACATTTTTGTTATACAAATATACATTTTTTACACTGTTGCTGGTATGGTAACGAGCCTGCCAACAAAATACTAGCATCTGGGACTGCCTCCCTTGCCTTAAAAGACTTCATCTGAATCTGACATAGAGGGCCATGGCTCAAAGCTTAGTTCTGAAGTGCAGCCATCTGCTCAGAAAGATAAGCAGATATGAGAGGAAGTACCATATATGTAGAATGGAAGGTAGCATCCTGGTAACCTGGTGCTTTGAAATGTTTTTCTCCCCCTCCGGTAGCCATTCTGCAACAAAGCTGTGAAGAGGCAGTTCTCATACGCTCAGTGGAAAATGATCTGGTATCAAATCTGTCCATTACTCAAAACAAGAGACAGATAACACTCCAGCCTCATGCCCCTCAAAAGAAAGGGCTCTCCAGCCCGTTGCATACCTCAGGTGAAAGGAGGAAACATAGAAATAAAAAAAAATTGATTTCACTGCAAAAATGATTCATTTTTCATACAATGGTTGCCAAAATTCTTTTGGAATTCTTAAGATTTTTTTTTCCAATAAATTACTTGCTTAGCCTTGGTAGGGTAATACCTGACAAAGACTCACACATTCTGTTCTCAAAATTCCAAATGTATCCACCAGATCAAAAACTCTGTGAATCTTTGCAATAAGCCAAAAATGTGCATCTTACCCCTGTTGCCTGTAGATGTTGCCTAAATTCGTCCATTGTTGTGTTTGAGATGCTCATGTCCCTGAACATTCCCTCCAATTTTGACGTGAATTGACATCCACATTCAGTCTGCAAAAGGAAGTTATTTATAGCATAATTTAAACAGAAATCTTCAAATTAGCTATTTAGAATTACAATACAAATATTTAAGTAAATTTAAGAAAGTTATGAAAAATTAACATATTCTATTTGTTCCAGGCACTAATTAATCAGCAGTAAATATCAACAGGCATTGATACTAATTCATACCTTGATTGTCAGATATCAACTGACAGGATTATTTTAATAAAGTTTACTGAAAATAAGAATTCACTATCCCAATTTTTAAATTCAGCGTAGAACAAAGATTGATAATATTCCCATTAAATCTCTAAATTAATGTAGTAAATATTTTCTTAGACCTCTCAAAAAAATAAATCATCCTTAATATATTATTGCAGGTTTATATTAATTCAAGAACTTGCTAAAAGCTGGAATGTAAAATCTTATAGTGTTGGGAATTTTGCCTCCCAGGATTATTTTTAGGAATCATGAACCCATAGAACAACACAACTCAATTTGGTTCTTCCAAGTGAAGGGGAAAAAGCATGTTCTGTGGGTAAGGAGGTTACTTGCAGCTTGAATAAAAATACTTCCCTATCCATAAGACTTCCTCGGTAGTCTATAATGACAACTCTTGCATCATTTCCCAATTTTCCAGCATAAATGCATACTCAAAGTTCATAGGAAGCCAGAATCTTAATTATTCCAGCTCATGATTTAAAAATAGCACTGATTTTGGATTTACATTCTGTGTGTTTACTAGAGCGCAAGTTGGCTTACATAAAGATAATATACAACAATAATTCTATAAGTTGAAAGATTGTGCCTGGCGCAACGACACACTAAGATTCCATGGGATTTGAAATTGGATCTTCAGTCTGTTAAGTTATAAAGTCATTGTGGTGTTTTTTTCTTAAGTATTACAGCACAATGGCTAAATTATTTTTTGCTGACAAAAACAAAATGTTAAAATCAAATGTAGCTGCTTAATATTTTATAATATTTACAGTTGGTTGAAGCAACTGATTACACTGCAATTTATCCCACTGAATAAATATTGGCATAAAATTAAAACTAAGTGGAAAAATCACTGAGAAATAGCTATACTGATCTTACCTTTAGCTTAGATATCATATTTTTTTCTGAGTCATCTGAAACACTTTTGTTTGTCAGAAGCCTCCTTGCTAAGTGCTGCTTATAATATCGTTCAAATACATCTTTTTCTTGCATAAATCTAAACAAAACCATTGCCTTATCCAATATAGTCTCTACTTCTTGCTCAGTTAGCTATAAAGACAAAAATATGAGTCAATATATTAATTGTTAAAATAGTCAGAACAATGACTTTTATAGAACTAAATTATCTTGCTGTTAATTTAGCCAGGGATTGAAAAACTAGGAATATTTTATCTAATCCATTTTATCAAAACAAAACAAAAACAGTATTCAAACCCCTATAAATATATGTGTGCAACATTTATAACAAGTTCATTTTAATGAAATAAAGTTACTTAACATTTTAGTTTTGAAACTTTAAAAGTGACAGCTTAAGCAAATAAGCTTAAGTTAAATTAAATTAAGTTACAAGTAATCTGGTCTCATGCCATTAAAGGTTTTATAGATAAAAACCAGCACCTTAAATTGAACTAGAAACAAACTGGTAATCAGCGAACAAGGTAGAAGCACATATTGAGGTATGCCAGTAAGTAGCCATGTTACTGTATTCTGGACCAGCTGAAGCTTCCAAGTAGTCACCAAGGGCAACTTTATGTAGAGGACATTATATTAATCCAATCATGACATAACTATGGCAGGAGTGACTGTGAACATGATCTCCCAATTCAGAAGTGGATATAACTGGTAAAGATGGTAAAACTGCAGAAAGACTCATGGAGTCACAGTTCAAACAGGAGTCATGACTCTAAGTGGACCCTAGAATTGTGCATTGGATCTGTTTGCAGCAGAAACTACCCCATCTAGGACCAAAAATAAAAAAATATTCCAGACCCTCACAGTCTCATAATCCACAACCATTCATTCTTACAAGGGATGAATCTGAGCCTCTTCTCTCCATACAGACCCCTACATCTCCCAAATGCCCAGAAAAAAACTCATCAGCATCATAGGAGGGTCTGGATTTGAGACACACGCTTGAGTTTCATATATATATAAATATATGTATATAACTATATGCTATATATGCTATATATAACTCTATGCCAATGAACATAATTGTTAAACACAAGTAGGGATAGAACCAAACCCTGAGGCACTCTGCAAAGCAATGGTTAGATCTTTGCCCCCCATCAATAGTGATCTGAAATAGCCCTGAAGGAAAGAGGAGAACCACCATGCCTCATACTGTTAATCCCTAAAGCATACATGATCAATACTGCCTTGATCAGTTGATGATCAATGATTACAGATCTGAAAACTAACTAAAAGGGGTCTAGATTAGGTAATTTCTTTAGAATGAGTAATAGCAAAGAGAAGGTGAGTTACACTATCGTTCAAATTCTGTTTCTGCCCACAATTGGCTAAGATTTCATAACTGACATCTCTCGTGAAAGGAAAATGCTCTTCATGCCCAGCTTAATATCTATATATTGTTTTGCTATGAGCATATTATTAGCTTTTATTAGTAGTTTTCTATGTACATACCTAATTCTGACAAAGGAATATGCGTATGAAGGCCTATAATATTTAAACATGGTTTAATCTTATATACATATATAGTCTTTTGAAGAGGATTACATTCCTAACAGGAGTTTAGTCTTTATTTTTCTTTAAAAAAATTCCACATCCTTATTGTTTACGAAGTTGTAAAATATTTTTTTTATATCCACAGAATTTCTGCATTTATCTGTAATGTTTATTATTGCACTATATAAATATATTAGCACCCACAAATACACATTTTTGTAGCAGTTTTGTCAGAAAAAGTGCTTAGTTGTAATAGAAAGTATACTTACTCCCTTGACTCCTTTTTTTAGCTTATCATCAATAAATAATGAGAGATACTCTGGAGATCTAGAGTTGAGGTTAAGGAAATATTCAAAATCACCCGCAATGGTTTGTTTGAAGAGCCTGTCATTATTAAAAGATTCTTGAAGGAAGCGGTCAAACCTACTCTTCAAATCCAGTAAGCCCTTAGAAAACAAAGCATATTATCTTTTAGATTTCTACTATATTCTGTATGACAATCACAGTCAGTATTATTTTTGGAAGTTATAGACTGGCAACTTTTATTGTAATGAAGAACTCTTTAACTTGGATAATGAGATTTCCCTGCCTCTTATGCTATCACCATCTTATACTGCCCTTACAGTACTATAGTAGAATAAATTAAGACTAATCTCTTTAAGAAAATGTATGCTCTTCTCAGACTCTTCTGGGGATAAAGACTTGGGGCTCATTCTCATAATCTGAGCCTCCACTCTGGTACAGACAATCACAATTATTCAGCTGAGTTCTTAAATGGGAATCCCTTGGCTCCAATAAAGCCATTAATTAATACCATGTAGGGGTAAATTATATGACTTATTTTTGCAGAAAATAATGCAAGATCTTATCTGGAAGATCCTGCATTGTCTGGCATGTTTCTGAAGATCAGAACAATTTTCTAAAAATCTGGAAAAATTTCAAGGAGTGTCTTCTTAGGAGGAAAAAAAAACCCTAATGAGTCAAACTCTGGAAATCATAAAAGCCATATGATGAAGTTGAATATCAGGAGAAACTGATGTTATAGGACACTTCTATATGATATATACCAGATTGCTGGCCTCCTGTTACTATTTGAACATTAAGGTATGCTTGTTGATTAAAGCTACTTTTTCTTATTCTTGGCCTTTTTCTTGTTCTTCATTCCTACAATATTATACTTAAAAATATCCCCAAAAGTATATATTCTGGAGAAGATTATGTGAGTCAGATTTACTTCTGATTTAGCATTTATGCAAAAGGCAGTCATGGTGATACCTACAATATTGCAAGGTCCAATCACTTGCTTCCCTTTCAGTGAAAAAGGTCTCTTGAAAAGCCTTGTTTCTCAAGAAAAAAAGCATTTCACTAAAACAGACAGTTGTCAAATCCATTTGACAAATTGAGTAGAAATGCAGGCTAGGAAAGCACTTAAATTCCTCATATTGCTAATTATCTCTGGACAAACAAATACATACTGTGGACCCATACCTATTGACCTAGTACAATAAATGCAGCATACTCATTATCAGTTCAGAGAATCTGAACTAAGAATCTGGTCAGTTTGTTCTTCAAAGTGACATTTTCACAAACTAAGAGAAAAGGTTCAGAGAAAGGAAAATGGGAGCTATGTAGAGATAATTTTGACTGGGCATTTGGGCATCTCTGCACAACAGTATGAACCATATTAAGATTGCCCAAGAAGCTGTCTGGAGAAGGAAAACGGGTACTTCAAGGGAATTATTTTCTTCCTTTCAGATGAGCCGGTCTGTATACCAGATGGAATGGCCAATGTCTCTCTATACTATTTACTCTACTGAAAAGTGAAAATATTTTACTTTGTTTTGTCAGTATTTTTTTGAAATGCTCTTGTAAATTGAAATGTGCCTACTTGGGATTAAAATAACAAGCTTTCTAGGATGAGAGGGAGAAATCACCGTTTTGAGAAACCTCTGTCATGGAAAAGAAATCATGAATAAAACTTAGCTTATTTCACATGAAAAACTGAGAGGTCACTGAAGAGATTAAAATGTAAATACATTTTTAAGTGTTAGAGGGAAATGATTCTCAATATTTTCTCTTTGCTTATGGTAAAGTTTTCCCCTGCCCATTGTGGCTGACTCTTGTGGCTGGTGTTCATCTGCTTCCTAGCCAAAAAGCCAGCGTTTCTCCAAAGACGCTTCCGTGGTCATGTGGCCAGCATGACTATGTGCCAAGATGCAAGGATGCTGTTACTTTCCCACCAAAGGTGGTACCTATTTATCTACTTGCATTTTTATACACCTTTGAACTGTTGGCAGGAGCTAGGCAGACAACTGGAGCTCACTCCATTATGTGGTGGCTCTTGAGTCTCAAACTCAAGCCGTCGACCTTTCGGTCAACAAGCCCAGTGTCTTACCTGCTTGCGCTACCGTGCACTCCCTTCTTCTCTTTGCTTATCTCTACTATAAAACATTGTTAGAGCAGGATTTAAATTATGTAAGTACACTTTTGCTAAAGGAAACATTATCATCAAAAGAAAAAAAATGAATACTTTAAAGACTTTGACTACCTGAATATAGTCCACTGGGTTCTTTCCTTCACCTTCTTCAGATACAAGCGCTTTACCTTGCTCTCTCAAGTAGGTACTCATACATTCACACATTGTCTTTAAACCATTTGGAACACGACTAAATAATTTGTACATACAAGCAAGATCTGCAATAAAAATATACATATTTATATTGTCATCTACTGCTAATATATTTCTAGCATTGTACAGCAATTATCATATTTTTGATGTTTTAATAAATTCTCCAGTTTTCTTAAATTCATCTCATGTAAGAGGCCTTCATCCTATCTTGGGATACAGATATGCTATCTCAATACTGAATACCACAGTAGTTTTTGACTTCTTCTCAACCAAAGAATACTTCGGTTTGCAAATCAAAACATCTGTTGGGTGAAAACTAAAGAACACAGTTAAAATGGTATTAAATACTACTAACAACATTGAGTACAGCATAATTTTTGATGCAGGAAACACACCAAATTGAAATTCTTTCTTAAATACTTTATCAATTAATTCCTAAACCAACATCAACACTGAATATGAGCTACTGTAAGATAGTCTCCAAATTGTAAAGGATGAATAATACTGAATTCAAAACAAGATGGAGTTATTCATTCCAGGAATTGGACTTCAGGAAATATACTTGTTCTGGGTAGGATGGACTCTGCCTTAAGAAGCAAGTTTATATTTTACCACTTCTAGCAGACAAACCAAGTATAGCTCTATCTATAGCAGACACAGCTGGCTTCATTGATTTATATGCAGGTGACTTCATTGATTTATATGCAAGATTCCTCAAAGCTGGAATCCTGCATGATACTCTTTATGGAGTGGCCCAAGAATACACTCTAGAAATTGCATCTGCCCCAAAAATGGAAACACAGGCGACACTGCCTTTTTTAGGACCAAATTACCTCCCCAACAACTTCAGTAGTTTCAAATCATATTCTAAGTTCAATTCAAGGTGAATACAGCTTTACAAACTGTAGAACCATGCTAGTTACAGAACCATTCAGGCCTGTATTGATCTTTCCTGCAATCTAAGGTCATTAAACCTGTTGCAAGTTCTGCCACAAGTACGTTAGACATCAAAGATCAGTTATGGTTTCCCCTGGCAGGCTCCATATTATCCACAAAACCACTCCTGGTGTTCAATGAAACCCTCTTTTTATTACAGTTTAGGAGGGGACTCAAAAAATATTTCCCTTGTTTTTTTTATGTTCCTGCTTTAAATTTATTATGCTTTTAATTTGGTATGTGCCAAATCTACCATTTCTGGACCAAAAGATTCCAAAATATTCCAGAAAATTCCTATTTCTTCTCTGGACTACACTGATGAATGATCAAATTACTTTCAGTTCTGAGGATTCACCCTGAGAAAAACCATACCTGGATGAAATGACATGATGTAATGAAAAATAGAATGTTCCACTGATGTTCAATGAAATGTTTCTTTGGGGAAATGGTAGATTTTACAAAGTTAAATTTATCATTTTAGATGTTTTTTCAATATGTTTGTGAGACAGAACTATAGATTACCTGCCATCAAGTTGTTGGAGCATGATTTTGCTAGCATATGAATTAAAGATATTGCATGATAGTTTGCATGCTAAGTTTTTTGTGGGGGAGTATTGGAATGTAGGTTAACCTCTTCAAATTGGTTGTCCACTGTATCATTCTTTAGATTTACTGGCATAGCTTGGTTAAAACCTTGACTGATTCTACTTTTATTGCTTGTCATATTTCAGTGGTTATTCTATCAGTTCCTGTAGTCTTTCAACTTGGTAATGATCAGAATGCTGATCCATCTTCATTTTTTAGTATTCTTAGTAGGAAATCTCTTCTCAGATATTTTGGGTGTTGATATCTCTACTATACAGTGTTTCAGTATACTCCTTACATCTTAGTTTGATCTCCTTTGAATGCATTATTTGTCCACTGGGGTCCTTTATTATATCAATTTGAGGATGGAACTTATTTCTGAGTTCAGAGTTCTCTGAAAGACTATATTATTTTTCCATCTCTGTGTCCATCTTCAGTGCCTTTACAGAAGTTGTAATACTGCTTTTCTTGTCTTTTTTAAAAGCTGTCTGTTAAGTTTCTTTCTGAGATGCTTGTCTTTCATATTTTGGCTTCTTTTCTCTTCTTGGCAATTACCAGTTTGTTCTGACAGTTTCTTTTCTTCCATTTCTTCATCTTTGGCAGTCTTTTTTTTTCATTCATCCCTAACAGCATCTCTGAGTTCATTCTATTGATGGGGTTCAGGACAAAACAATTCCTGATATTCTCCTTGAAAATTGTGGATTATTATTATTATTCAATATGATTATTATATAAACTGCTTTCTTCTTCTTTAGCTTAATTTTGAAACCTGCACATGAGCAGTTCATGATTTGTTCCAAAGTCAGCAACTGGCCATATCTCTGATGCTGTAATTAAATTCTTCCACCTCCTTTTCTGCTGCATCAGTTGCAGCCCCTGCTGAATATAACTCTAATTCTCATTACTACCCATTTGGACTACTGTATTGGTTATACATGGGTCTGCCTTTAAAGGACACTCAGAAGCTACAATTGGTCCAGAACACAATGGCCTAGGTGATATTTGGCATTCATCATTGGGAGAACATTACTCTAGGTATTCAAGACCTGCAATTTCCACCTGCAATTTAAAGTGCTTGTTTTGATCTATAAAACCCTTTATGGCTGAGTTGCTGTTTGTGCAGAAGTCTGATTCCAGGACAGTACCAATTTTGTTTCTGAACATAATTCTGAAAAAACAGGTACACAATCTGTATGCCACTCTAGACTTACAGCTCCTCCTGGAGAAGCAGGTAGAAGCTGTGGTCAGGAAAACATTTATCTATCTTCAGCTAGTGTGCCAGTTACAAACTTTCCTGGACTCAAAAAGGTTTGTAACAGTAACTTGTGCTTTTATCAATTTGTGGTTTGATTACTGGAATCAATTCAGAAGTTACAAGTGGTGCAGAATATAATATATATGGTGACTGCCAGAAT
>JANHZU010006765.1:240322-251386 GCA_032468055.1 Acrochordus granulatus | reverse complement strand
TTACAATTAAGAATCAATTGCTAGGGTATTACTCCCCTAGCACAGCCATAGGAGATCAAAAACATTTGCTGCTTTATTTAAACATGCTTTATTTATAACAAAATTTGGATAAAATGATGTATAACGTGTGTCTGAAAATGAAAACTTCAAATCAGATTTATAATCCTAGATCAATAATTGAAGGCTAACTGCAGTTTCTTTTTTCAGACAGTATGCTAATCTGTGATTAGTTGAAATGGAAGAAAATACAAATGTTATTCTCTTATGATCATGCCAGAAGAAGAAATGGATGGATCAAGAAAGTTACAATAAACTATGGTTTACTAGTCCCTCTCAAATAATCCAATGATTTACTGAAAAGAAATGTTACTAATCAAATTCAAGCTGATACAGTACTTCAGAGAGAGAGAGAGATTATATAAAACAGCTGACATTACAGCATGGAATAATCTTAGCACATATATTATTAAACCAAATATTAGTATGAATAAGCTACATATGTATATGTCTGTGTTTGTTTTAGGATTGTATTAGCTAGAAAATACCGCTGGAAGACACTGCACACCATTTGCTGTATACACATGAAACAGCTTCTCTTTTAGCAACTGAAGTTAACAACATTACAAAATAAAAGTTTCATCACTCTTTTTGTAGATAATTTCTCACAATCTGAATCAACTGCATATCTAAAAAGTATACAGATGTTCAGAATTAAACCCAAGATTTTGCATGCTATCTCTGTTAAGTTTGGAAACAAGTTATCTTAATATAGCTTTATATGTCCTAATTGTTTAGTAACCATAAATATTGATATGATTACTATTTGTGCCAGTGAGGTAAACTACAATAGTTTTCTCTCTATATGTTCAGAAACAGTTCAATTATTGTATATCAAGGATTTACTGATGTTTAGGTACATCAACACAGCATAAGCAGAAACTTACTCAGCAAGTTAATGGTCTCACTTGTTACCAAAGTTTTATTACAGATGAGCTTATATCCAATTCTGTCCATGATCATGAACAGAACCCAGCAATTACATATAGAATGACCTATCACCATTGCTAAGAGATACACAAGGGTCTGGGTGAAACAAGTCAACTACAAAATTGAAGTTCAAATATCACTGGATTCCAATGCAGTAAGCTTAAAAATACAAGCAACTGCAAAGTTAAGGCACAGCAATTAAAAAAAACTAAGCATCCTGTAAATTAAATGAACCACTTAGGACCAGAAAGTTTATAAGTAATATGAGTACTGAACAGATTTTTCCCCATATCAAGCATCTGCAATAATGTATTACCTCTGAAGTGTTTTCTTTACAATTATTTTCTAGGAATCCTTTAAAAGGATTGATTTCAAGTATTTCAGATATTTTTTATAAAAACTGTCTTCATTAAACATGTGTACACCATTCATACAGAAACTCAAAGTTCTAATTTGGTTACTAAGAGGCACAAGACAGTCTGTGACGTCATTAGAATGTTGAGGTAGCTCTTAATGAAATGTGTTAGACTATAAGTGGCTGCCTGTCACAGTAACATTGCAGCAGAAGACTCTGACCGCTTCTGTGGAAGATGAAGAAAGTTTCAGGTAAGTCTGGAATAACCGGGTATGTCAGCTTAGCCGTCTGAAGAAATAAAGTCTTCTTAAAAATAAATAGAGGTGCAGTAGCACAAGCAGTTAAGACTTGGCTTGCTGGCTGGAAGGTTGGCAGCCTGAGCTCAAGGTGTTGCCACACAGTAAGGTGAGATCCTGTTGTCTGCCTCAGCTCCCACCAATCTAGTTCAAAAGCATGCAAATGCAAGTAGATAAATAGGTACCGCCTACTTCCGCAGGAAAGGTAACAGTGTCCATGCACATTTGGCATCTAGTCATGCCAGCCATATGACCACGGGAGTATACTTGGACAAATGCTGGCTTTTCGGTTTGGAAACGGAGATGAGCACTGCACCCTAGTGTTGGTCATGACTGGCAGGGAAACCTTTACCTTTACTTTAAAAATAAATAAGCTCACAACATGAATATCTCCATTACTATTTTCTCTAAGATGTTTCTATCGACCAGTAAGATCTAGGAGAGAGGCTTTGCTGAAAATCACCTCACCAGGGGAACATGATCTTCAGGGACCCTGAACTCAAGCCCTCTCATTGATGACTCCCTGCTATGGAATGGCTTCTCATAGATATCTGGACCATTCTATCATCTTTATTCACAAGCACCGTAAAATTATAGCTCTTCTAATGGCCATTTGGGTTTGAGTAAAATCATGCTACTCTGACTGATTAAATGTTTTGAACTCTGCAAGCAAATAATATAGAACAAAGAAAGCTTTCCCACTCATGTAACTTCATACTGAGCAAAAAGGCAGACTCAAAAATGTAGACACTTTTTCTTCCTTAGATAATTAACATGATGTTACACCTTATCAAAAAGAAAGGATTCCTTAAAGCTTTCAGGCCACCTTAAAGCTTTAAGTTCCTTTCCGAAGTACTATTTCAGAGTCTTTTTAATCTGTCAAAATTAATTATTTTGACAACAGGAAAACATACAAAATAATCCTTTAATTTTTCTACTTATACAGTACAATGTTTTTATTGGCTCAATGAAACCTCTAAATAGTTAACAGTAAAACATCACATAAGCCACAGAAAAGTTCAATCTCATTACCAACATAAAGAGGTGGAAATGGTGCTCAGTTACCATCAGCTCAGATCAAATGTTCATTCAAAACACATCCAGAAAGCCCAAAGCAAAGGATTAGTTTCATTTCTGGTGGCAACATTTTCCACAATGTTAGGGCAATGATGGAAGGACTGCCTTCTGGTGGATGTCTTTTTACCTCTTGGAATGACAGGACTTTAATCAAGTTCTTTTTGCTGCTGTTGCAAACAGAATTATTTGGAACATGGCAGTCCCTAATGTAACCCTGTGCTGTACCTTGTAAGACTTTATAGGTAAAAATCAACACTCTGAATTGGGCTGAGAACATTATTGGCAATCAGGTGCTAACTATAAAACAGGTATAATTCCGCAATAGTGAATATATCCCAGTGGCAATCTCACCACTGGCAATCTCTGCGTTCTGTTATTTCTAACACCTTTTCAAGGACATTCAGCATGTTGTAATGGTCAGTAGCAGAAATCATCATCAGTTAGGTTTTTTGGTCCAAGAGGAATTTAATTGGGTTACCAAAATCCTGAGAAGATAATCTAAATAGATCTTTAGCTCTCAATTAAAGGAAATGATAATCTGTCACTTGACCAGAAAATGATCCATCTGTGACAAAGGACAGATGTCAATTTTATAATTCAGAACATAAAGAAAGATCTAGTTCATGCCTGCCTACATTTGTGGGCACTGAAATTTCCTGGGACAAAATCATAGTCATTATAGCAGCCATAAATACTGAAGACATTCAAGACCCTCAAAGGCATAGAGATTGAAGACCTGCAGTCCCAAAACCTAGGACATTCCAATACCAGCCTCAGAATAAAGTCTAGAAATTCCAAAAAGGCGATTCTCAAGTAGAAGGACAACTGAACACCTATAGAAGCCCTATATTGACCTGACAGCAGACCAAGACATAATTCTTAGTCATTCATCTCTAGAACAATGTTATTAGTCATTGCCATGGGGCCAATCCTATCTGCTTTTCCTATCCTCGGTACTGAAGCTGCTGCTATAGAATCTGAACCTTAGGAAGATAGTCCTTCAACAAGGCAACATCACCATCATTGCACAACCAAACCTAAGTAATAAATGAAGTCTACATCTTCAACCACCACTATAAAAATATAGTGGACAGATATGGTCTGATTTCATACAGACTTGGCATTAACCAAGGCAGTCTAAGGAATCTGATATTCAACCACTCAGGTGGAACTACTGTTAGAAGAAGGGCCCTGTATCACTGTGTAGGACCTTCTTCTGTAATGGCCACTCAGCGTCCCTCACCAATTTCTCCTGTACTTGTTACCGACTCAATGACTATACTCCCAACACACATATTCCTTTGCTTGCCAGCAATCCATTCAGTTCTGACACAGCTCTGTGTATTCTCAGTTCTAGGCTACAAAGTGCAAGGCCAATTGTATAGGCAAAATACTTTGTACAGGCAAAATTAAATGCATCACCCACTCAAGCCCACTTATTCCAACAATTCATCCTACTAATAGGTATACAATAAAAATACATACATTCAACTAATCCCCACTCCTCCTACAATTATAGTTAAAACCACTCAGCAGCCCCAGGGAATTTTGCTCACATAACTCCTCCTCTCCTTGAGGAGCTGCAACTTTGACACTACTGAGAACTTTCAGGATACATTACATAAACACAATAAAACATCTGTATTACCCTCCTCCACAATCCCACCACTGGCATCCTTCTCTCTCTTAACCTCATTCTCACTACAGCCTAAGGAAAGAAATAACTTGCCCCTTTTGCTCTCAATGTCCTTATCTCTCCCTGTAATACTCAGAATTTTCTTTTAAGCCTGATTTTCACCCAGGGTGGAGGCAAAGTCCTTTATTCCACAGATCACCTTTATTTGAATTCAGTACTGAATCAGTCACACAATATAGTCCTTAATTACAAGCACAAGTGGGACCAGATTTCCAGTTGTAAGTCAATATAATATGTTGAGGCACTCATGTGACCAAACCTGATTTTACAACATTTTTTGCAGTGGTCATTAAGTGAATACCACAGCCATTAGTTGGAATGGGCATTCTGAGTGAATTGCAGTCATGTGACCATGGGATGCTGCAATTGGTCATAAAGGTGAGTTAGCTGCCAAGTGGCCAAAATGCAGTCAACGTGACCACATGTATAGAAAGGCTGTGCACTGCTTTTCTATGCTGACATATTAACAGAGATAAGGATTCTGGAAAGTTTTGAAAACTTAGCTTTGGTCCCAGGCCTGGGATCAATGTTCATTATTTGTTTAATGGCCCTTCTTTTGTTCTGTTGATTTTGTTGTTTAGATTATTTTATTCTGGCTGTTTATTTGACTTACTGTTTTTAGTCATTTTTATTTTTTCTAGTTTTTCACACTACCCAGAGTCCATTGGAGTTGGGCAAACAATAAATAGGAACAAATATTTTTTTCCTTTTCCCTTCTTAACAACAACTATCCAATTCCACTAATCTTCCTATCATCTATCTAGACTCAGCAATGCCTCACTTTTTCACTTCCCCACCTTATTTTCATGGTGTTATAAATTCCAAAATTTTCCAGAGAGGTTGACCTTACAGCTGTAGTTGCAACCTAAGGAGAAAAACTCTCTTAAACATTTCTACAAATATACCATATTTGCATTGTGCATTATTACAGGAAACCTCCAATCATAGGGTTTTGTTTTGGTTTTTAGTACACTTTATATAGCAGTAGAGAAAATAAGATTTCACAAATAAAGGTAACTAATTTCAGATCTCTGAATAGCCTAATATTTTTCATGGCATTTTTATTTGTTCTTTAATTCTGATTGTTGAGGCAGTGATTATCAGCTTGCCAAGTAGAGCCAACTGGATTTTTAAAGTGGTTATACACCATCACATTGTTCCATGAGAATGTAACTTGCCCCGGTTTTTGAACTTGTTGCAAAAAAGGTACAGTGGAACCTCGCAAGACAGGACTGATCCGTTCTGAAAGAACGCTCTTAATCCAAAATGCTCTTAAACTGAAATGAGGTTTCCCATAGGAAACAATGAAAAGTCAGATGATCCATTCCATGCCCCCCAAAATATTCACAAAAAAATTATTTTCACCAGAATTTTATGTAGAAATTATTGTCCCTAACATCTGAAGCAAGTAACAATGATTAACATACAATATAAAGCAGAAATAGAACAAACTAACCAACACTTATGGATCTGCTTCCAGGCAGGTTCTGGCCTCGGCTGCTGCTAGGCCGGCTGCTGTCCGGCACCCCCTGCTGGCTTGGAGGATCTGCTGCTGCCGCTGCTCAAGGCAAAAGGGCCTTTCCCCTTTTCCCTCAGCAACGTCTCACAGTACAGCACACGGACAGTAATGGAATTAAGTGCACGTGGCAGCATCGACAGAACCTTCCCACGATTGCTGCCTGAATGGGAAATACAGAGCGCACTGACTGATGACGCGTAAGTTATGAGAAGCTTGCTTGTTTTGCGAGTTGCCGCTTGTCAAGCGGAATAAATTTTATTAAAAATTTTTTGCTCGTCTTGTAAAAATTTTGTCAGCAAGATGCTCATCTTGCAAGGTTCCACTATATTTGATTATGCAGCATAATAGAATGACTGAAGAAGTTAGATACAGAAATGAATGTGACACAAAAAACTAAAAATTAGATTCTTCATTAGTACAAACAGTATGAATTTTTTTGTATAATTAAAAAATGTACACACAATCTATATATAGAAGCTATATAGTCTGACATTGAGAAAGGTTTGCATCTTATAATCTGTAAGCACATTTAAAAAGAATACTAAATTAACATTAGAAATTCAAGTACATTTTAGGTTACACATTTTTGGTCTCAATACTCATTACTGGAATACTCAAGAGATGTTTTCTGCTCCTCCCTGTTCCTATTCTATCTCCCATCCATCTTAGAGATGCACCCATTTCTCAACAGCATCCATTTCTCAACCAGCTTGGTGTGAATGGTTTGGGCATACTCCCCATGTATTCCTTGCTATAAATAAGAGGTACATTTCTGTCCCATCCCTATAGCTTGCCTTAAGTCTGAAAAAAAATTGTTTTTCTTTCTTCCTGTCATTAGATTCTTCTCTCTTTTCTCTCCTTCAAAATTAATAGATATTTTGCTTTATCATTCTGTCCCCTACATAGTGTGTTAAATCCAGGTTTGGATGAATATATAATACTATTCAATTATTTCTTTTCTTCAAAGTTTTTTCCATTTGACCCTTGCCAGGAAATCAATCCTGACTGTTCATTGGAAGGACAGATACTGAAGCTGAAATACTTTGGTCACCTAATGCAAAGAGAGGACTCATTGGAAAAGACTGTGATGCTAGGAAAGACTGAAGGCAAAAGAAGGGAACGGCAGAAGATAAGATGGTTAGATAGCATCGACACAATGAACATGAATTTGGGCAAACTCCAGAAGACAGTGGAGGACAGGGTGGCCTGGTAAGCTACTGTCCATGCAGTCATGAAGTTGGACACTACTTAGCAACTGAACAACAGTTGTTCCATACATACAATCACATTCTTTAGCATGAGTTTTAGTATTGTGAAGCTAACAATCAATTCATAATATAATCCCATGACAACTTTCCAGATTTCATTTTTTGCATTTGATGCATTTGGTTGATGAATATACATTAATAATGGTTCAAATACAAGCTGAAGCATACAAAAACATTTCTCAGTTGGCAATATGGTAAGAATGAAAACATCCAGAAGTTTGGATTTCAAGTCCCGGGAATTCTTCAACAAGCATAGCCTGGAACTAACCTGGCTGGTCTAGATGTATTCTTGAACATTAATTACAAAAGTATGAATGATTAACAAATTATTTCATTTTACATATGGTGCTTTTCATTCACAGAGGTATTACTTTGCACCAGCTTTTAATATATTTTATTCTGTTAACATATATGTTTAATCTCTAACTGGACAAAAATTGATTTTTTCTATCCTTTAAAGTGCTTATATTGTCCTACATTTTTTAATTATAGAAAAAAGTTCATACTATTTATACTCATGACGAATCAATTCCTATGTGATAAAATATTGACACAGAGAAAGAGGAAGACAATGGCAAGCTGGTAGAGGAAGCATACTGAGTCTTTGAAAAATAGAAAATGTGAGAAATTTAACTTTGCCATGACTGGAATAGGTATAAATTGAAAAAGACTAATGTTCTGACAGGTTTTCAAAATTCTGTTAATATACCCTAATCACATTAAATGACATTTCAAGACGTTTAGCGATTCCCATTTTCTGAATTTTTCCATCACAAGGAGCTGACACCCTGCTCCTTATAATCTGATGTTGCCATATTTTACTATTTCTTTTAAACACATTGTATACTTAAGTTGAAAAATACAAAGGATTATATTTACATGCAAAACTCTGTGATTTTTATTGTTTCTCTGATCTGTTACACAAATCAAATCAATTAATAGTTTACAAATACATCTATACTGATTTCTAGCCATAATTTAGTTTTCATTTGGAAATATATTCATTGTTTAGGATATTTTGTTTTTGCTCTAATATTTTTGAAAACATAAGAAAAAATATAAGTTTTCCTTTTTTGCATTTCATGACTCAGAAACACAGTATTTAGTGAATAGTTTGTATTTAATGTTGCCTAAGCTAACAGTGTCCGTGCACCTTTGGCATCTAGTCATGCTGTCCACATGACCACAGAAGCATCCCAGGACGAACACTGGCTCTTCAGCTTGGAAACGGGGATAAGCACTGCAGCCTAGAGTAGGTCACGACTGGCAGGGTCACCTTTATCTTTAAAATTAATTTTAATGTTTTCATGCTTTCCAAAAATTCTCATACACTACTCATATACAGTGAAGTAATTTCTACATCTATTACTGCTAAAATTCAGCAGCACAATTTCCCTGACAATTTGAAGCAGTGTATTTACACACAGTTTTACATTTCAGAAAAAAAATACTTAAGGCTATTACCCTGAAGAAGGAAACACAGAATTATCATCAATGATAATTTCAGATCAAGCCTAAATTCTTGCATTGTTTTCCATACTGTAATTTACAACCTAATTTTGAAAAACAGCAAAACGAATACTTCCAGGAAACAATGTCTCTGTTTTCGTTTGGCAAGTAAGTACAAGTCCTTTCCTTTTCACATACAAAAAAGCAATTAATCAAACCAATGTGACAAATTAAGTCAGTAATAAAAATATAAAATAGAATTACACTTCCATACAAAGAGTCAGGAAAGAGTTTGACTATTTCCCGTTATATATGCAATTTATACATTACAGTTCATAAGCCTGGGTAAAATTCCCTTCATCCCAAAAGTAGACTTCTGGTTTTGCTAATTTCTGCCATTTTTAACTTTACAAATAATGGAATACTAATAGTAAAAACAAACTTTATTTGGGGAAAACCTCTCTTAAGTTGATGCTCATCTAATCCAATGAGAACAATAAGCTCCAACAATCCTGCAGTCTGGGAAAAATTAACAGGCTATGGCTTTACCCATTCTAAGAAATGACTACAAAAACTGAAAAAGCTGAAGGGCTAAAAATTATGTCTTTGAATGCTGAATAGTTGAGAATATCTTGGACAATATTAAATCAAGTGAACAGTTGGCAACACTAATGAAGTTAAAGTCTTAATATTTAGTACAATGCAAAGGCAACAGTAACTATAGAAGACCTGATATTTGGAAAAATTGAAAACTGAAAAAGAGACTAATAGAAGACAGCATGTTAGATAGTACCACCAATGAGATAGTCACAACCATGAGCTTATAATAACTCATAGTAATAATTACTGACAGGCAATTCAAGCAAATTAATAACAGTCAGATCATGGTAGGTCTGAAGTGAATATAGATAGTCCTTATTTAGCAACCACAAAAAGTAATTTAGTCATTAAGTGAATCAGTTGCCAGGTGATACAACTGTGCTTATCATCTTACTTCAGCTTTTCTTTGTTTTGTAAACTTGTGAAGGTCATAAATGTAGGCACTGGTCACAAAGTTACTTTTTCAACACTGTTGTAACTATGAACAGTCACTATCTGAGGCAATCACTAAACAAGGAAATTTTATTTTTCAGGAGCACCATAAGCCATCAGATACAGTCTAAATTTCAGTCTTTTCTTGAGTTTGTTGTTCATCACATCATTTGGTCCATACTTTAATATTTCTTAATTCACTTCCTGAATAAAAACTGAAAAGCAAGACAAGAGTTAAGGCTGATGTCATGCTTTCAACAAATCAACCATGGGATTTTTTCATTATAATACTTCCAGGAGAAAACTAACAGAATTGATCTTTTGCAAGAAATTCAAAAGAATCTGATGGCAGTTTGAGTCAAACCAACTTGTGTTTGCTCTCCTCATTACTCCCCCACCCCCTTGTTGACTGGGGTGGCACACCCTTCCATTTATACATAATATTTCAGAAACCACAGAATGCATTTTTTGAGATTCACAGGTTGGCATCACCCACCATCTGGGGCCACTATGCAATGCAAGACAGATTATGCAATGCAAGGACCAGCTGGATGTGAGTAAAGCATTGAGCATGATTTATCAGATCTCATGTACGGACTGTCCCCATGACTACATCGACCAAATGGGCAGGAGATTAGAGACAAGATTATGGGAGCATGAAAGGGCAGTTAGGCAGGGGGATTCTTCCTTGCAAGTAGCCATGCATAGCCACATAAAAGGACATACTTTTGAGTTTGCTGCAGTGACAGTCATTGGCCAGGTGGGGAATAAGATGGCCAGAGAGGTATGGGATTTGGGCCCCCTCTCTCTGTTAATAGAAGCACAGAATTGCCATCCACCTACCAGGTGCTCTGCTGCAAGCACAGGGGAGGCACTCAGAGCTAATTGACAGTGGTGTGTTGTAGTAGTTTATTTGAATATAAAGGGAGAGGCAGAAATGCAGCATGGGGAGGGATTGTAACATTGTGAAGGCATGTTTTTGATTCTCGAACAGTGAGCTCGAGTATGGGCTCGAAAGCTCAGAATAAAATTTTAAGTCCAATGATCGACTCATTTTAGTGGATACATAATAAACTGATTAGTTTTCAAGTACTACACAAATACCTTATATGTGAGAATGACTGTTTTACTCCAGTTCAAACATGAACAATGGTACCCAAGGTGAAAGGATAGGGGAAGAGTGACAGAACCAACAAAATGTCAGTTGTAGTAGCACCTTCAAAGCCCAACCATTATGTATGTGCATTGATATCATACACATCTCCAAAGAGGCAAGATTTTGACCACACTGCTGCAACAACCATCATGCCTGTTTTGACCCCCTCCCCATGACAATATCAGTGAATATGAGATTAACGAAGTGAATCAGAATTTATGGAACCATG
>JANHZU010006765.1:216173-234470 GCA_032468055.1 Acrochordus granulatus | reverse complement strand
ATAAAACAATACATGAACTTAGATATTCAACAGTAAAGTGTGCCTTCCAATGTCCAGGAGTTCTTTTCTAGAATATGTAATACGCAAAGAGTTGCAGAGAACTGTGGGGTTGCAAAATGCAAGAGCTCACTTCACCGAGGCTGCCATGTGCGGCACTGTAATCAGAACCAGGTTAATTTTAGTCAGATCCCCATATAAAAATGGTTGTGAAGAGTAGCTTTTATTAAAATTGTCCTGTAAATTAAATCCATGAATGCTCTGGGTCAACCTTGTGAAATAATAAAAAGTAGGTTAAGTGTGTTAAGCCAAAATGAATGTTGTCAATCAACAGGCACACGAGACTGCTTTCTGCCTGAACACACTTCTGAACTCAAGTCTCCAGTTTAAGACAAACTTTTATCTACGCTGTGAAACCAAATTAGGATTTGAAAAATATGAACGTATCCAAGTACTCTGTCTATGCTTAAGCCCCTTATCGGTTTGTCAACCCTACATATGCCCCAGAATGCTGTCCTATAACAGGAGACAAATCCTTAATATTTTCAGAGAGAATTCAAAACCAGAAAGATGTATTAAACAGTGCATACGATTATTACTCAGAATAATATTATGCTTTTAAGATCAACCATAATGGAAATGAATAAGTAGCTATGAGTAAGTTAGATATTTTTGGGAGACATGTAAGTACACTATAGTGTGACAGCTATATTTAGAAGAGGCATTATGTTTAGGTGAACAGAACACATTTCCTATTTCAGCAGAAATTTTACTTTTTTCGAACACACCTTAATACCATTATTTCCAACTGGTTTTCCAAACTAGCAAATAGTATAATCATAGGCTGTAATCCTATGTCCACCTATCTAAAGTGGGAAAAACATTTGAGTAGAAATGTGTGAGACTGTTTTTGCATATCTCACTTGGAATCTCAAGCTACTTTCAATGTTTGTATCTTACCTTTGCAATGATTTACATACTGAAATGTTACCGACATCAAAGCAATAAAATGAAAAGATTACTTTCTTTGGAGAGAAGGGCATTAAACACAATTTTCTTATTTTCTGTTTGCAATTTTATTAAGAAAAATGATATTCCAAAAAGATAAAAATCAAAAATTATTTAACTATATCTAAGGAATGATATCCCTCCAGTGAGGCAGTACCTTGCTGCGGTTGGGGAGCTTGTGTGCTCCGAAGAAGATGAGAGATATACCAGAGGTTCAGCCATACTGAGCAGATCTCATCAGAGGAGCCAGACAAAGAATGTCTTCCTCCCATGATATGAGATGTAAGTTACAGAAACCCATACCAGCTTGGTTGTCTCCTGGGTTAACAAGTACCATGCCAGATGTTGTTGGGGCTCTAGGACATCTGCTGAAAAATGGGTTGTTGGACTCCACTAGAGAAGGAAATGTCAATCCACTTCAACATCTTGCCAAGAAAACCCCATGGACAGTAACAAAAGGCTAAAAGATAGGGCACCAGAAGATGAGCCCCTCAGATCAGAAAGAATTACAAGTAGCTCCAGAAAGAGTGAAATGGCTGGATCAAAGCTGAAAGGATGCTCATCTGTGGATGTGTCTGGAGGTGAAAGGAAAGTCCAATGTTATAAAGAAGAATATTGCATAGGAACCTGGAATGTAAGATATATGAATCAATGTAAGCTGAATGTGGTCAAGCAAGAGATAACAAGATTGAATATCGACATCTTGGGAATCAGTGAACTAAAATGGAGAGGAATAGGTGACTTTAATTCATATGACCACTATATATACTACTATGGACAAGAAACCTTTAGATGAAAAGGTATAGTCCTTATGGTTAATAAAAGAGTGAGAAAAGCAGTACTAGGGTACAATCTCAAAAATGACAGAATGATCTAGGTTTGAATCCAAGGCAAACTGTTCCACATCACAGTAATCCAAGTCTCTGCCCCAACCACTGATGCTGAAGAGGCTGAAGTTGACCAGCTCTGTGAAGGCCTTCAACACCTTCCAGAACTCATACCCCAAAAAGATGTCCTTTCATCATATGGGTTTGGAATGCTAAAGTAGGAAGTCAAAAGATAATTGGTAAGTTTGGCCTTGGAGTACAAAATGAAGCAGGCCAAAGGCTAACAGAATTTTGTCAAGAGAACAAGCTGGTCATAACAAATTCACTTTTCCAACAACCCAAGAGGAAACTCTACACCTGGACATCACAAGATAGTCAATACCAAAATCAGACTGATTACATTCTTTGCAGCCAAAGATAGAAAAGCTCTATACAGTCAGTCAAAACAAGACCTGGAGCTAACTGTGGCTAAGATCATGAGCTTTTCATTGTAAATTTAGGCTTAAATTGAAGAAACTAGGGAAAACTACTATGCCATTCAGGTATGACCTCAATGATATCCTTATGAATATACAGTGGAGGTGAGGAATAGATTTAATGGATTTGATCTGGTAAATAGAGTGCTTGAACAACTGTGGACAAAGGTGTGTAACATTGTACAAGAGGAGCTACTAAAACCATCCCAAAGAAACAGAAATTCAAGAAAGCAACATGGCTGTCTGATGAGGCTTTACAAATAGCTGAAGAAAGAAGGAAAGTGAAAGGCAATTGAATACAGATTTCCAGAGAATAGCAAGGAGAGATAAGAAGGTCTTCTTAAATGAACAGTGCAAAGAAATAGAGGAAAATAATAGACTGGGAAAGACTAGAAAAATTTTTTCAAGAAAATTGGACATATCAGGGGAACATTTTGTGCAAGGATGGGCATAATAAAGGACAAAAATGATAACAGAAGCAGAAGAATTAAGAAGAGATGGCAAGAATATGTAGAAGACCTATACAAGAAAGATCTAAATATCGCTGATAACCATGATAGTGCAGTCACTGGCCTAGAGCCAGACATCTTGGAGTATGAAGTCAAGTGGGCCTGAGGAAACATTGCTAAAAACAAAGCTAGCAGAGGTGATGGTATTCCAGGTGGATTATTTAAAATTCAAAAAGATGATGCTGTTAATGTGCTGCACTCAATATGCCAGCAAATTTGGAAAATTCAACAGTGGGATTCCAACAGGATTGGAAAAGGTTAGTTTACGTTCCAATACCAAAGAAGAGCAATGCCAAAGAATGTTCAAACTACTGTACATCTGTGCTCATTTCACATGCTAGCAAAGTTATGCTCAAAATATTACAAGCTAGGCTTCAGCAGTATGTGAATCAAGAACTGCCAGAAGTTCAAACTAGGTTTCAAAGAAGCAGAGGAGCTAGAGATCCAATTGCCAACATTCACTGGATCATGGAGAAAGTGAGGGAATTCCAGAAAAACATCTATTTCTGCTTCATTGACTACACTGAAGTCTTTTATGTAGAACACAACAATATGTGGTAAATTTTAAAAGAGATGGGAGTACCAGATCACCTTACCTATCACCTGAGGAATTTGTATGCGAGTCAAGAAGCAATAGTTGGAACCAGACACAGATTGGTCTGTTTAAAATGGGAAATAAATATGACAAGACTGTATATTGTCACACTGCTTATTTAACTTATATTCAAAGTACATCATGCGAACTGCCAGGCTGAGTGAATCACAAGCTGGAATTAAGATTTCAGGGAGAAATATCAACAACCTTGGATATGCAGACAATACCATCTCATGGCAGAAAGTGAAGAGGAACTAAAGAGCCTTTTTATGAGGGTGAAAGAAGAGAGTTCAAAAAAGTTTGAACCTCAACTTTTAAAAAAAACCTAAGGTCATGGCAACCAGTCTCATCATTTCCTGGCAAATAGAAGAAGAAGAAATGGAAACAGTGGAAGACTTTACTGGGCTCCATATCCCTACAGATGGTGACAGCAGCATGAAATTAAAAGGCATTAGCTTCTTGGGAGGAAAGCTATGGCAAACCAAGACAGCACATTAAAAAGCAGAGACATCACTTTGCCGACAAAGGTCTGCATCGTCAAGGCTTTGGTTTCCCAGTCGTAACATATGGCTGTGAGAGCTGGACCATAAGGAAGGCTGAGCATTGAAGAACTGATGCCTTCGAATTGTGATGCTGGAGAAGACTACTGAGGGTCCCTTGGATGGCAACGAGATCAAACCAGTCAATCCTAGAGGAAATCAACCCTGATTGCTCATTGGAGGGACAGATATTGAAGCTGTAGCTCAAGTACTTTGGCCACATAACTCGAAGAGAGGACTCATTAGAAAAGACCATGATGCTGGGAGAGATTGAAGGGGACAGCAGAAGATGAGATGGCTAGATAGTTGAGTCAATGTGATGGGTGTGGGTTTGGGAGGACTCTGGGAGGCAGTGAAGGACATGGAGGCCTGGTATGCTGCGGTCCATGGGATCATAAAGATTTGGACATGATTGCACGACTGAACAGAAACAACAAGGAATAATATGTGCTTGATCAAATAAATAGGCCTAGATACTAGACTTAAATTATTGCTAGCTGAGTTCAGATGCCATAAAGAATTGTAGTGTGTTTAACCATGATTTTTGTAACATGCTGAGAAGCCATATTTTACAAACCACTGTGTGTAAGCTTATGGTACAAATGTTGAACCAGAACAAAATCAATCATTATAGACTATTATTGTAAGTTAATTCTATTTTTAGTGGAATAAATTGATACAACAAATTGGCTTCCAATGCAAAGGACAACAGTACATTGGGCTGTACACTTTTTCACATTAAATAACAAGCATTTCAGAGGCCATTTGAGTGGCATAAAGAAGTGGATATTTTGCTTCTTTGGAGATTCATATAGCAATGTTGGAAGGATTTTCTTTGGCTAACAAACATGCTGGAGAAATGAGAATACTGATTGTAGGAATTGCTTCACAAAAAAAAGCTAAATACGAGTCATCCAACAAAGGTTGCTATCACAGTAAGGAAGGACATTTTGGGAAAACAACATTTAACAAACCCCTGATACATGTGTCCACACATTATGAAGGATTCCTATTAAAGGTTTAAAACTGAATGATACACCAGGAAATTAATTGTTTATGTCAAAATAAAGCAACAGCATATGTTTCTTGTTACATTTTTACAACTATGTTGTATGTTACATAGTTATCAATATTCTTAATAGGAATCAAAAGCATCTTTTACAAATCAGTAGTATGGGAATATGTGAAATTTAACAAATGCCATTGTAAATACATTGGCACTTCAAACCGTAATCTGGATTAGACCACTACGAGTTTAGAAAGCAAAATTTCTTCCTAGAGTTTATGGGATTAAATCAGAATTCTAAAATTTTATTTGTGGATTAATTAATTTTATAGGACCATCAATGTAGATATTATTTGTAAGAATGCAAAACAAGTGAGCAAAAAAAAGGGGGGAAATGATTTATTAACTCCCTTTTGAGACATATATTATGACAATTATAATCCCCAAAAATTACATGAAGTTGTGAGTTTAGAAATCCAAAGAATGGCATAATATAAACACAAGTCTGTCATTCTGTATGTCAGCTTACTCATAAAACTGAATGATCCTTTCCTGGAAATGTCATCTCAAAAGTTAACAGAAATGTGTAAGCTTCAGGTTCTTGAGCTCTTTCCCTCATCTGTCTTCCTACTTGAAGAAATAAAGAAGTGAATTAGAAAAATATTTGATGTGATTTTCTAGAAGTTGCAATATATGTCAGAAGATATGCCCTATTTCTGTTTATGTTTAGCTAAGATGAAAAAATGAAGGAGAGGAATGCCTAAGGATCAGATCAAACGCTACTATCTGTAAATTAATTCTTCCACCATCTATGTACCAATTTTGGGCTGTTTGTTGTCTGACAAATTTATCACATGGACTTCTTAAACCAAGAACCACAAAACAAAAGGAATACTGTACTGAGATGATGCAGTATCAGTCCTACACCATTATGCACATCCCCAAAACAAATACAGAATGCAAATATAAAAGTTAAATATGCCAGGAAACAGCAAATCAAGAAAACTCCTAAATAACAGCTGAAAATCTGGGACAGGAAGTAGAAGCATAACTTCCATGTTCTTATTGGAGCCATCTTGTTTTCGTAGTAACAAAAGAGAAATATGTCTAGCACTTCAACAACTATCAAGGAACTGAAATGGATAAAGAAAAAGGTATGTTTTAACTAAGAATTACTGGGAAGTTACTCAGAAAGTTTGATTCTCTGTTTCTGTACAAATCTTATATTTTGAGATTATCATTGAGGTCTTCCTTGAGTTTCATGACAAAACAGTATAATTAAATGTATGTATAATAAGATGGAAGAAATAAATGTGCTTTCAAAATGGCAGTTCTGAAAAAGAAATCAAATATAATTTTCCGTTTTGCAAAATCAATTAAAAACACTTAAGTGGACTGCATCATTTCAGACTGATAGTGGGATGCAATTGTTCTTCTAGATCTTTGTATTGTGTATCTCATCTCCGACCACATAAAATTATCACCAGGAGGCACAAAAAAAGAAACCTGAATAAGGCCAGTAAGAGGAAGTGCATCAGGAAATTGCTTGTACTGTTCTATTAGTGCGTTGAAAGAAAATATTGGGTAGATAGAACAAGAGAGAGTCCATGGGATACCAGTATAACTAAGATGATGGATTCCCTGAGTATGCTTGTCCCATTTACTCCATGCATAATAATTCCTGTATTGGTAGTTTTGAAAAAGCATTCTAAACAAATGCAGTTAAATGCACATTTTAGACTTCTTTACATTTGGACATGCTTTGAATTCCACTTTCTCTTTCTCAGTTCAGAAGTATAGAAGTGGTGTGGATGTAAATTAAATTATTGGATTGTTATTTTATTTATTTGATTTATATGCTGCTGAAATCAAAATATATGTTACATATGCCATGTTCCAATATAGTTTTATTCCTTTTCCATGATGTTTGAGGACTTGAATAGGACCCGCGTATAATGTGATTAGATTTTACGTGATGTATCTTACTCTATTTTACAATTTTTAACGAATGTATGTACATTATTTTAAACATTTTATTCCAATCTCAGTTTCATTCTTTATTGTTTGATGATACAGAGATCAATAGAAAATAAGGGAGAAATAATTTTCAGCGTAGTGTTTCTGACTTTCATATCATTTTAAAATCCTTAACAAGGATTAAGCAAAACTGACAGATGGGTGGGGAATGACACAATAGAGTTCCTGATTATTGTCCTTTGCATGGCCTATTTTTCCTCCAAGAAATATAGCTACAGAGCAGGTATTTAGCATCTTTTGCAATCGTATCATTCCCTTTATCTCTATATTTTCAAAATATGACTTTTAGAACTGATCTCTGCAGCTTTTTTAAGTAAAATCCTTTTTTCAGGGAATAGGAATAGGGAAAATCCTATTCTTATCAGCCAATTAAATCCAATATTTTAATGCAAATAAACATTCTTGGGAAGAGACTATATAAATTGTCATTACCTATTCTTTATCATAATTTAAATTCATCACAAAACAATATGTAGGATGAAAAAGGAAATGTCATGTGTAACATTTCACATGGGACAATTACGACTTCAATACTGCAAGGATTTGGAAATCTCACATTCATCTTAATAGTGTAAGATTTTCTTTCAAATATAATGCTGTCATAGATCCAATTAGATTTCCATATACATATCGATGGGCTGGATTATGTCTAACATTTGTCTTTACATGTCTTGTCCTCCCCCCCATACACACACACACACATTCTCCCCCCACCCATTTCATAATTTTGCAAGTCAGTCCAAACTGGAGAATACAGCTTCCACATTATTATGTCAGAGTGCCTCTCTCTCTCAAGGTTTGGTCATAAAACCACCTTGCAGTGTAGTTACATTACAATTTCTAGTGTCCAACTTCCTTGAAGTCTGAACTCATGAAGATTTTCTAATTACTGCATCATGCCATGACACATTTTCAAAACAAGTTGAACAAGAGAAAATATGCAACACAGAAGCACATAGGTGGAGCTTGCTCTTGCTTTTTGGTGTCAGTATGCCATCCTTCGTAGCTTCCTCATGTAATAGATTCTGTTTCCCTATTTTTCTCACCCATGAAATTTAGTTAGGACTAAATATCTGAGCTACAAAAACCAGAATGGCTAAAGTGTTTAGTCCATTTAGTTTAATATATCTCTTTAGTGTCATCCAATAGTTCTCCTGGTTTTGGATCTCAAATGCTGTAAGCCTAATTTAACACCTCTGATTGTTTCAAATAGTGCAAGGAAAGGAGATTCTGGGAAGAGTCAGAATGATACAAATTAAAACACTGACAGCTATATATTTAGGAGTAGATAGGATTTATCTCCTGGCTAAAATAGGCAAGGATTTAGCTCCCTCAGTCATGGGCATTAGGGGTGTCAGTGCAAATATCAATATGTACACAATTATTTCATCACACTCATTCAATGGCTTACATATTTCGATTAGCAATCATAATATAAATACATAATCATGGTGTTTCTATGTTTCATTTTGGCATTACAGCTATTTACTGCAGACATCACTGGTCCCAATATAAACTTTATGAATATGGAAATGATTGTTCTGATTACAGTAACAAAATTTTTGAGTCTGATCAGGTAAGATTCATTATTAGCTGGTGTAAACTTCCTAAAGTTGTCATGAAATATTGAAAATACCAAATCAGCTATGACAAAGAGCTACATGTAAACAGGTAGAAAATTAGAATATGATGTTTCCACTGCTCAGTTTATCATTGATCATTAATTAGCTGGCTACACATTATATGCTGAAATCTTTCATGACACACCCTTCATGAAAATGTATTTATCTGAAGAATTATACCTCTGTTATTTATTTATGCATTTGTTTAATATGTTCTTATGCCATCCTTTCCTTACCATGGGCTTAATTAAATGTCTGGAGCAGCTGGAATTCTGTTTGCAAAGAAATGCTTAATCACGTGGAAAAATGACTTAAAATAATTATTTTACACTGTAGTTCTATATATTTGAGCTGCAAACAGCCCACCCAAAATATTGGTTATGAGTTCAGAGCCTGTACTAAAGTAAAATTAAATTGCAATTTGTAATATTTCAAAAGAGAATAATATTTAATTTTATTTATTTATTCATTAAATTTCTATGCCGCCGAAATCCGAAGACTCTCGGCGGCTAACAACAGTAAAAACAATATGATAAAAACAATTAAAATAGAAATTAAAAAAAAACATTAAAACAAAATAAAAACCCGGTAAACTAGCGGGGTAGGCTAGAATATAAAAAGGGGGGTGAGGATGGCTAGGGATCCATTAGCCACCTCCATGCTGATAATGAGCGACCCCGGAGCCCCATGCATCAAATTTGTTCAAATCAAATCAAATTTAAGATTTGTTTTAAGTTTGCCCAGTTTCCTATCCCTAATATGCTACTTGTGACAAATAAGAACCAGCATCTTGGCATCAGAAGAAGGTTTGACAAGAAAACCATATGATGCAAATTGCTGCTCTTACTGCTCTACCCTCACTGGCACCAGGGATTCTAATTTTCACTGAACATAATGAATCCTCTGATCTTAGAGATACTTCCTAAGAATGCAGTTAACACAAGGATAGATTGCATAATATCCCTGAGCACACAAAGAAATTTATCCTTGGCACCCTTCAAGTGATAAAAGGCAGATCAGGCAAGGTCAGGAGCAGAGGGTCTCAGTTCAGATGAACTATGACATGAACAATGCACAAATTTGAACCATCTCTCCTGCTGAGAAGTAAAAACAGTAAGCTCATTTGGACACAAGGGCAGGAGAAAGCAATATAAGTTTTGAATCTTAGATCTGCTGTATGTATATGCCACGAATGTCACATTTTTCTTTTTAATTATTGTAACTTTTTAAAAAGAAAATGTGCAAAAATGAACAAGAACATTAAGAAAAATTAGTTGTGATTTTGTATGATCAAAACAAAACAAAATTCAATTAAATCCACTAAACAAACAGAAAATTACACACTAATATAAATCACAAAAAGCACAGAGGCACATATTAATTTAATAACATTGTATGAAATTCTTCATTTCATTTTTCTATTTGTAGAAATATTTGAAATCTACAAACATACTGCCTTTTTTATTAAAAGAAAAAACAGCCTTTTCAAAAATTGATTGATAATTAAGAAATTGACATTTTCTTGAATCAATATTTGGTATCAGAGGTAACAATACTTTTCCAATCTTTCAGTATAATTCTCTTGTCTCCAAAAAGAAGTAAAAACCAGACATGACTAAATGACATGAATGAATTTACCTTCATATTTATTACAATATCAACATAGAAAATCTACTGTCCATCAGTCTTGTGGCTTTTTTTAGTATCTGTAATAAAAAAAACCATTGTATCAAGAATGATGTCCTTGAATCCCTCCTTATCAGTTTTCTAGTTCAAACTGGAGAAGCCTGAGAGTAGCCACTGCTCCTCCTAACTTTATTCTAATTTTTAAATTAAAGATATTAAAAAGAACATTAAAAGTGAGAGCATTAACCTCAAGCATTATACTAGTTCAGAAACACCTCTGAGTCCTGTATGAGTCCTACAAGTGCTGTTCAGTTGTAAATGACCCATTGCGATCTTTGTTCATGTTCTAATTGCACAGAAAAAAAGGACAAAAGATACATTGGGTAGCAACAAATATTATTTTTAATATTTCAATGACTAATTTTTATTAAAATGTAATAAAATTATTGGTGAAATATAACAAACTACAACAATAAAAACACTCATAATATAAAACACCTGTATATTATATAATGTAAAACATTTATTAAGTTCTAAACCAAATATGAAAATCAGAAACCATGATCAAAATAATGTAAGTTACAGAGTAAGATGATGCAATACAATACATTCTGTCCATATTTAAGGCCTCTGGAAGGGCTTAAACTTGATTTTAGTTGTTGTATTGGGGCCCCAATGCTGGTGGTTGACAGGTAAAGAAGACGAACTCACCCCTCTTCCACCCATCCCCTTGGTTTATATAGCTCATCTTAATTTTAATTATTTTATATGTATTATTTTATTGCTCGTAACCCTTATGTGAGATGGGTAGCATATACTAAATAAATAAATATTCCCAAAAATCTATACTTATTTGAAAATCCTGAAAAGTTGATATGTAGACATTATACATCAATTTGAGAAACCTAAATTGCATTCTTCTGCAGTCAGAACAACTTCAGCAGTTGGCATTCTGATAAATAGTTGTTTTGTGATTGGCCAAACCCACAGGACAGCTACTTTGCAATTTTGGCAAGTGCAGTATGGCTGTGTCAAATATGCTCTTCCAATTGTAAATATATTCACAAGCTCCCTGAAGTGGACTAACTCTGAGAAATGAAATGTGTACTAGGCCATCACACCACATGGTCAGCTATTTTTGCAAATGATAGGAGTTTCAGAAGTAGATCAGTGTGTGTTAGTCAGTTGCTCTTCAGAAAAAAATGAGAAAAAATAACATTCTTATCATTAACAGGTGCATAATCTATGTTGCATAATACTGATATTGAAAATAAGGTTAGGTGAAAGAGGAAAACAAAGCACACCTACTAAGCTGTATTAAAACCAGCTGGGTGACAATATGCTTACTATTTCCTCTTGTTGAAACTGGGTGGATAGTGAATACTTGTTCACAAGTGTGCTAATTTAATTTAGTACTTCATGTTAATTCGTGATATACATCTACTGCCAATCTTGTAATTGCCCTTTTGGAATTGGCAGCCTGCTCAAAGGACTTAATCGTTCTTCCAGATGAAGTGAAATTAAGGGAAGTTGCTTGTCAATTGCTTTCTGAAATACCAGATGAGGACTTCAAAATAGTATGACTATTTTAAATATCCCTTTTATTTATAATTTCCTCTGATATTATTTTACTCAAGTCATTTTTTATTTTTATGTTTTGATCTGGATAATTTTAATTTCTTGATTTAATGGCCTTACAGAGACCTTAGTATGGATTTAGTGATTCTATTCTCCCACCCCTTTAGATTACTTCATTTATTTCACAATATGGCAAACCAATCTTGCTGTGTTTGGAAATCTTTCCTGTTTATCCTGCTAAGTAGATTCCTGGACTTCTATCTCCAAGATTGTTGTATTTTTATGTACTGTAAATGAAACATATTCCTGAAATCACCAGATTAGATTGGGCTGTTGGTTTGTCTTCTATTCTTCATAGCAAGAATATGCAGGTTTTCATAATTTAAAGAAGAATTCTGAATAAAATAAAAATAAATGTATATCAAAATGATTAACATAAACAATTGATTCCAGGCCTAGACAAAATCTGAGAATATTATCAATGTTGAAAAACTGATGATAAGGTAATAGTAAGTGAAAAAAAAATTACACCAGTGAAATAGTTACATTAAACTTATTACACAATTTAGTATAAAAACTAGTAATACAGTATTCATTGGCCCACAGCAACCATAACATCACCAAATGGAGTTGGCAATGGCTACTGTATTTAAATTGTTGAGTTTAATCATGTGCTCACTGCGAGAATCCAAATTAACACACCTGTAAGAGACGGACTGACAGTATTCATAGACACACCCTGTAACAATAAGGACAAGTCTTCCTTGTAATAACCGTTTATTTGAAATGCAGTAAAATATTCCCCATCAGTCTTCTCGTGGCAATAGTTGCATGACAAAATTTTGTATGCTCAGTAAAAGACACATTAGTTTTGAAGGAAAGTTAATTCAGAAGGAATGCATGGAGGTGGGGAAGACATTGGGGAGAAGAATGAATGGATCTGTTTGTAATATCCAACAAATAATGAGCATCAATAAACTATTGTATATTCCAATTTATTTATTTATACAGAAATACAATATATACTTACTGTATATACAGTACATACTGGTTTGGTGAATGTCAAAACCACTGTCATGGACAAAACCCAAAGCATCCAGGGTACATCAGTAAATGGCACCCAAAGATGAACCACCTAAGGCAGTAGCAGATGTGGGAGAAGATCAAGCAGAGGAAGTGCTATCGCAAGACAAGATATCCCTACATGGGTGTTCCATTGACAGATAGTTGAGGTGGCAGACATTGGCTGGAAAGGACTGGATTAAAAGACAGTGAGGCATGATCATAGCAGCAGAACTTCCCTGCCTTACCTGCTGGAGACCATTTTGGGATTGGTGGTGGATTTCCCCAGGCTGATGGTCCTGGGGGACTTCAACCAGGCATTCCAGGGTATGGACTCAGAAACAGCTCAGGAGTTCATGTTCACCATGACCATCATGGACATAGCTGGACATGGGCCTATCCAAGGTCATCCAAGTGAAGACTTGAGAAAGTGGCCACACTCCTGATATAATCTTTGTGTTGGAACAATAGCAATGTGATCTGATGGGTGTGTGTGACTATATCCCTTTCATCATGGTCAGATCATGCCCTGGTAGCAATGAGATTCTCTTATGCTGCCCCCCTCTGTGGGGAGACAGGACTGATTTGAATGGTTCGCCCTTGGCAATTGATGGACCCAGATGGGTTCCAAAGGGAAATGGGGACATCTCAGAGGCTTTGCTGCATGCCCCTGCTGAAACCCTGGCCATAATCTGGAATCAAAATGTTGCTGCAGTTTTAGACAGGACTGTTCCCCTGTGGCCTCTCTTGGCTCTGTGTGCCTGCCTCTCCCCATAGTTTACTGAGGAGCTGTGGTTCCTGAAAAGAGCCAAAAGATACTTGGAGCACCACTGGAATAAGATGAGAAGCAAATCCAACCAAACACAGGTTAGAGCCACTATTAAGGCCTATATTGTGGCAAAAAAAGCAGCAAAGACACAGTACCTATCTGCTTTTATTGTGTCTGCAGAGTGCTGCCTGGAGGCCCTGTTTAGGGTCACCCAATCCTTCCTTGGTGTGGGGGACTTGGAGGTCCATTTGCAGGGCCAAGCTGAAGTATTTGTACAGCACCTGATAGATAAAATCACTCAGATCTGCTCCCAGCTTGACTCCATGCATGGGGCAGAGTCAAGAGTTATGCCTGGGAAGGGGTCTTGCCCAGTTATCTGGGAAAAGTTTGAATCTGTTGGACTTGAGGAAATGGACAGAGTCCTTGCCAACTACCTGCAATTAGGTCCTTGTCCCTCCTGGTTGTTAAAGCCTCCAGGATGATGACTTCCAAGTGGGTGTCAGCATTGATTAATTTTTCCCATAGCCTTTTAAGGAAACTCTGATATGCCACCTACTTAAAAAACCATCAGCTGACATCAACTGTATGGACAATTTTCATCCAGACTTCCACCTTCCGTTTTTGGAGAAGATGGTTGAGAAGCTGGTGGGCTGACAGCTTCAGAGGATCCTGGATGAAATGCATTATCTAGACCAAAATCAGTCTGGGTTCAAGTCTGGTTACAGGACAGAAATGGCTTTGCTCACACTCATCAATGACCTCTAGTGAGAGCAGGATGGAGGTAGTGCATCCATCCTTGCTCTATTTGACTTCAGTGGCCTTCAACACCATCTATCAACCTTTTGGGCTGATTGCAGGAATTGGGACTGAGTGGCACAGTTTTGTGCTGGTTCAGCTCCTTCCTCCGTGACTAGTCTCAATCTGTTGTAATAGGGAGTGAGAGATCCAACCCTTGGCCACTACTCTGTGGCATGCCAGAGTACTTTCTCCACTTTTTTTAACATCTGCATGAAACCACTGAATGACATCATATATTGCCATGGGATGAGGTATCATCAATATGTGGATGATACACAACTTTACATTTCCATCCCTGGTGACCCAAGTGTAGCCATGATTGCCTTTTCGCAACGCTTGGGGCTGTGAGAGCCTGGATGGGGGACAACAAACTTTGGCTGAACCCTGGTAAGACTGAGTAACTGTGGATGCTGAGGCCTTCTGGCTCCAAGGGTTTAACATCTTTAGTATTGGATGGGGTGGCATTGCCCAGACAGACCCAATGTAGAACCTGGGTTTTTTCCGAAACTCACAAATCCTATTGGAAGAGCAGGTGGCAGTCATGGCTAGGAGAGCCTTTGCACAACTTCAGTTGCCTGTCAGTTATACCCATACTTAGACTGAGAGTCCTTGCACTCAGTCCTTTATGCCCTCAACTTGATTAGTGCAATGCATTCTACATGAGGCCATCTGGAAACTACAGTTGGTGCAAAATGCAGCTGCATGGACTATTCTCAGGGTCCCTAGGGTGATCTGTATAATACCACTGCTGCATGAGCTGCATTGGTTAGCAGTTTGTTTCTGGGTGCAGTTTAAGGTGCTGTTATCACCTTTAAAGCCCTTCATGGCATGGGTCCAGGTTATTTAAAGGACCATCTCACCCCAATAGGTTTTAACCTGCCTCACCCATGCTGGCAGTAAAAGCATGCTTTGGATCCCATCAACCAGGGAATTTTGGTTGAGGGGATCCAGAAGATAAGCCTTTTCTGCTGTGGCACCTGCCCTTTGGAAAATATCCCTCATGAAATGAAGTTGGCTCCTATGCTTTTGGCCTTCTGAAAAAGCCTGAAAACTTGGCAACATAGAAGCCAATTTGCTACATAATCTTAAGAGACCAATTTGGTACAAAAATGTCCTATTCTTATTCCCCAACACTTTATTCAGAGCCTACTAAGGACAGAATTAGTCCAAATCCTCTTCGATCATATAAAACTAGATTCTTCAACCAAACTTTGTGAAGTAATATTATGGGCAACAGTGGAGAAGGTAGCAGCCTTCTCAGGTTTTGCTAACAGATGCATTTGACTTCAGTTCCCAAAATTTATAGCCATCATGGCCAAATATTAGGGAAGCTGGATGAAAGAGGAATGATAGTACTGCTAAGAGATAATAATTGTCTTCTGGAAATATGTCTTTGGATTCCAATCTCACAAATTTGCAAATTAGAAGAGGAATAGTAGCCTATTCAATCTAACCACCTGACTGGGTAGTTTACTGGGGAAAGGGGGGAGATCGTGTCTCGAAGATGTACTCGATGTGAACTGAGTATAAGAAACGGCATTACCTCTGCCCCATTCAATCTTTTTACCAGTATAGTAGCTTTCCAATTCTAGATTAAGAATGATTGGGGTTCACCAATATCCATGTAGCTAACATATTTTTGTGAGTAATACTTCAAGGTCTCTTGGACCGAACAGCTATAATAAATTTGATGAAATAGATAAAATATATTCTTTTTTCTGTGATTGTATACATATTTTATGGCTGTTACAGAGCAGTGTAATAGGAAAATAACACCAAGAATGCACAGATAATGTTGGAACTGAGTTTAAATCCTTCCCTTTCAACTGGTTTAATTAATCACAGGTAATTAAATAATTTTAAAGACTAACTTGGAAGGGCTTTAAAAGAAATGTTTAGGAAAATTAGGTGAGGAAAATGATGTTTAGTGAAAATGATGTGAAAAATGTTTAGTGTCATGTGTGACATATTTATGAGCACTAAAATTTGATTCAATGGCACAAACTAAATCTTTGTCATTGCAGCAAAGGTGAAAGAGAAAAGAGAATTTGATCAGCAAATTTGCTAGTTAGAGCAGGACATCAAACAGAATTTTCTTTGAGTGGGCAAAGTAACAATTGGTCCCGCAAAGTGGCTGGCTTTCAGTTATCCTCACATTGTATAAAACTACTGTACTAGTTTCAAGAAGAAAGAAAATCATGAAAAAGAAAGAAAAGAGATCTTGTTGAAAAATTTCAAGCAAGTAGACAAGAGAGGTCTTCTCCAATCATTTTGTTCTACTTCAGTGTACTGAAACAAATATGCCTTGATTTCCCCCATATTTTACCTTTCTCAGTACATTTTTATATCTAGAGATTTGATTTTATTGAGTTTAAAAGAGAATTTCTCATTAAATTACAAAACTGCATGCTTATACTGTACAACTAGATTTTCTAGGATAACTAGATTTTCTGATTTGATACAAGGCTTGTTAAATTTTATACTTCTGGGGTTTGGGCAGGAAGATCTATAACATCTTCCTAATTTTTTCTAGAGTTGATCTGGAGGGCAAAAGCTATGTTATAAATAAGAGCTTCTGAGCTGGACAGACTACTACATGTTTGAAGATTCAGCTTGAGTGGTGGCATCTTATTATACACTCTTCTACTAGTTAATCTTGAAAAAAGGTTAACTCAGTGAAGCTTTAAATTATCTGACACTTCAGTTCTAAGTGTTTGATATGAATATAGCCAATGCATTTTGCCACCTTGACCTGCTTGGGTCAGTTTCACAACAAATTTAAGTCTACTCTCAACCATGGAAGCTCACTGGAAGACTTGGGCCAATTATTATTTTGTAGCCTAATATTCTTCACAGGATTACTGTGAAAAACACAGAAGGAAATGCTGTATATGCCTCCTTAAGCTCTGGAGGAAAAGGCAAAATATAACTTAAACAACAATATTAACTTGACTCATCATTACATACATCAACTTTCTGATTTTAGCATTGGGTTGTAACAGGTGGAGCCGTTAATATATACATTAGGTAAATATTTTCTTAGGAACATATAATTATGACAATATTTAACAAAACAATGTTAAAATGTTATGTTGTTAAAATATGCTATTTTTCTATTTTGTGACACATGTAAAGGTATATTTTAGAAATTCTCCCTCTTGTGGGCAAATTGCAGCAGTTTTCAATATTTTACCTTGTCTGTATGAAAAACAAAGGATGAGATATTGATTCATAACAAAAAATCTCAAGTCGATGGAGAATTACCCAGAGGGAGGGAGCATATAAATTTAATAAATTATTAACTTTTAACCAAAGGAAGAGTTAATAACTGTTTCTTCATTGTTTCCAATTGTAACTATATTTTAGACTTGTAGCAAAAATGCAAAAAATGCATATCTTTCTTAAAAAGACAACTGGACTTTTATTATTAGATGTAATTGGAAAATGTTTTGCCTCTTATCCAGGAGGCTTTTTCAATTCCATGGGGAAATGGGAGAGATGGCAAGAATGCATACTTTTTTTTTCTAAAAAAGTGGTAGGATACGAGATACAAACCAGAACTATTCTCACAGGACAAGCTTAAACATAGTGATGAAAATCAATAAAGATTTAGAGATCAGTTTTGCCCTAAAGTGTCAACACAATAACACATCAGAGGATGATGAAGAAGATGCTGAAATGTTTCTCTGGAAATGAGTTAAAGCAACCTAACTCAGTTATTATAAATTCAGTTTTAATATGCTGTACATTCTGAAATTCCAGCCAAATTATTTAAAATCCTAAAAGATGATGCCGTGAAAGTGCTGCACTCCATATGCTAGCAAATTTGGAAAACTCAACAGTGGCCA
>JANHZU010006765.1:186624-199586 GCA_032468055.1 Acrochordus granulatus | reverse complement strand
GACTCCGGGAGGCAGTGCAAGACAGGGGGGCCTGGCGTAACGCAGTCCATGGGGTCGCGAAGAGTCGGACACGACTGTGCGATTGAACAACAACAACAAAAATAGGTATTGCCTTTGGTGGGAAAGGTAACAGTGTTCTGTGCACCTTGGCATTTGGTGTTGCCAGCCACATGACCACAGAAGCATCTTCGGTTGAACACTGGCTCCCTTGGCTATGAATCAGAGATGAACACTGCGCCCTAGAGTCTCTTGCTCAGGGAAGCACTTGATTGAATTGATTGAACAATATTTAGTGTACTCTTTTATTAAGCAACTGGAAAGTGAACACTGATTGGCATGTAGTGTTCCTTGCATCTTTTCAATGTCCTGAGGTCACAAGAATAAAATTGTGGGTTATTCATCAAACTGTTTCTGAAGAATTGGGGAGTAATAATGGTGATGATGTGGAAGTTACTTAATTAAGCTAGGTGTCTAATCTTGAAACATGAACATCTGATCCTATAATGTATATTTATTTTCCTAGATGTTTCCCCAGATATGGTCCTGAAACAATTTGGAGAATACTTCTTTGAATTCTGTAAGCAGTCTGGTTATGACCATATGCTAAGAACACTGGGAGGAAATCTATATGAATTTATAGAGAACCTGGATGCATTACATAGTTACCTCAGTCTGTCTTACCAGGCAAGTGGAAATGATTTCTGATAACAGTAACAGAGAAATCTGAGTTCCCTTTTTGAATTCACACATCTTCCCAATAACAAGATGGAAAATTATGATGTACATGTGTGTGTATACATGTATGTTTTTGAATTCTGATGGCTAAAATCTGATTCCCATTTTCTAAGATTTAAATGTGCATGTTTTTAAACAAATCATATTGTTTTGTCTCAGACAACTAGCAAAAATACCTTTTATTATTTGACATTACTATCATTAGAATTGAGGTAATTCTGTTGTACTCCTGAGAAAAATCATTTTTGGAGATTCAATTGGATTAGAAAACATCAGTGGAATGGTCTCCCCACTTTCCATTAAATGCCATTTTCAGAATACAGATTTTTCCTTGGAGTTCAGCAGACAGGAAACCATTAAATTCCCACAACATCCAGTGCAGATAAGGATTGCTAGGTAATGATGTTTGTCTTTCAAAAGAAAACTTATATGAGAGATGGAAAGTTGTTTGACATAAAGAATGGAAAGGAGACTTAATTTAGTGGTATAACTCCTGCTTTCACTGCCATCCTTGGTCTCCCTATTAATAAAAAAGTTTTATAGTATGTAGAGGGAAAGAGAGAATCTATCAGTCAGTGTGTGATAGTTGATTTGATGAACAATTAATCTAATTTATAAAGAAGATGCAGCTGTATAAAGATGTCAAAATGTTCCCACAATGCTATTAAATAGCATTTCTGATGCTTCAGAATGAGGGCAACAATTGCAATATTTCTTTTAATATGATATCAATAATTGTAATATGCATACGGTCCACCATGGAGGAATAGTAAAATTGATAGAACTTGCCATGATGGACACACTGATATATCTGATTAGAGAAAGGACAATATCTATGTTTATTAGTCATTAGAAAAAATATGGATTTTTTGCTTAAAAATGAAAAATGAAATTGTGATTTAAATTTTAGACAGGATTATTATAGAAAGAAGTGAATCATGAAGTAGTTTTAGAGAGAGGCTAAAATATAATTGTAATAACTGCTGCGAAGAATATCAGAAGCCACTTCTTTATAACTTTATAGCTTTCTCTTTTTTCTACTTTCTTCTACTCTTCTACTCTTTTTCTTATGGCACTCTTAGTTTTTTTCTGTTATTTCTCTCTTTTGTTTTCTTCTGCTCTGTTTTAGTTAGTACTAGATAATCCTGTGACCCAGTGAGCCATCCTTTGAAAGAAAGGTAGTGTAATCTGATTTGACCAGAATTAACAGTAAATTTTAAGCTAACTGTACCTTTTTGATCCAAATGCCAAACCCTATGATCCTCTAAGAAGAATATATATCAAAAATAGAAAAATAATCATAATGGCAAATGAACTTCAATCGTAATATTTACTTAACTAAACAGACAAAAAAGCAGTGAGAGGAGCAGTGACTTCCAACTTCCTGCCAGCTTCCCCATTGACTTTGCTTGAGGGAAACTGGGAGGCAGCATCAGAAATCATAATCTTGTGATCGTGGCAATGCTACAGTGGGAATACTTTACAAATAAAAGTGGTCTGAACATCGTGGAAATGTCAGTTCCACTGGAATAAATTTTTTATCCATTCTTTAAGTTAGTGGATTTTAGATGCCTCAGTTCAAAAATTGTTTCAGTATAATGCTCCATTGGGCTAACTTGAAGGTACAAAGAGATAAACACTATAAGAGTTTTAGTAGTATATACAGTAGTACTTATTTGATAGACAGACAGATAGAAAGACAAATAGACTATATGTATAATGAGTATGATAGTTGCATGGGAGTATACTTGGAAATCTCACAGGAGATAGGAAGCATCTCCATCTGAGAAACTGTTAATCAGTGTCTTTTGGGAGAACTGATCATGAGGACATTATAACTGGTCATGTATGGTCATGACGAGGGCATTGCAATAAAAACTCCAGACAGATACATTAATGTGTAGAACCATTCTGCTTCTTAAAGAGTGGATAACTAATTTACTATTAATTGTACTGTGACTTAAACTGAGAGGAGATCAGCTTAATTGAGCACTTGGCTCAAACTTTTAGACTGCCACTGGCTATTTATGGCTACTTCAGGACACTATTAAAGAGTGAACTTGAGAATGCAGCAAGCCTAATATTCTTCCTTTTGAGTGTTTTTCAGGAAATGAATGCTCCTTCCTTTAGGGTGGAAAAGAATGAAGATGGGTCAATGTATTTGCATTATTATTCAGACAGAAGAGGCTTATGCCACATAGTTCCAGGTAAGTTGTGCCTGTGCATGTATTTAATGTGGGCTTTGAAATGCTGAGCTTTCAATCAACAATATTTATATAAATGTTTTGTGTGTTTTCCTTTTAATAGATAGATGATAGACAGACACATTATAGATAGATAGACAGACAAAGTTTTTGAAAAAGTTTTCCCATCCTCATGCTCTAATGACAAATTTTCTTCTTTAGAGGTTTGTATGAAAACAATATGGTACTAGATAATACATTTATTACAGATATGCTCATTTGCTTTAGCAGCTTTGATTTGATTTCATTTTTAATTTCATTCTATATTTTTTATTTCCTTAGAATTATTATTTTATATTTTATTGCCCTGGAAAAAATGTCTGAGGGACAGATGAAAATGATGATAACAAGAACAGCAACAATAATCAAATAATTAAATTACTAAATATTTAAAAATATTACATTTTCTTTTCAATTTTTCTTTAAGAAGCTCACTATATCTAGATGCAATTTTCTTCTACAGCTACCAATCTGAGGGATAAAGGCTGAACCAAAATAACCTACTGAGCACTAGAGCTGCATGAAATTTGAAACAAGACTTACATATCTTTGAAAGAAAATCTGTTTATTAAGGCTGATACTTTAGGCTGCAATTTTTATACAAGGGAACAAACACTCCTTGAGTAAATATGCTCAAAATTGTATTACATGAGTTTGCGTAGTATCACTTGATTTTTTTTTTTTTGGATCCAGGGATAATTGGTGCAGCAGCTTTGGATTTTTTCAATACTGAAATTTCAGTGGAAATCGTCGATCAGACAGAAGAAGAAGAAGGAACAGGAAAAAGAGAACACATTGTATTTCTTGTAACACAAAAACCAGTATTTTCATACAAAAGAAGAAACAAATTCTTTTCCTCATCTTACCTTCCAGATTCTGGAGTTCAGATAGAGAAAAGGCTGAATAGAGAGGTACTATAATGCTTCTTTGTGCAGAAGCATTAGTTGTATATGTGTATGTGTTGCATATGTTTCTAGGCATGGAGCATCAATGGAGTTCAGTGTTTAAAAACTGCATAACATTAATATATACATGCTATCTCTTGCTTTTGGTGTATTACATAGGAACTTGAAAAAACCATGAATAAGAACAGAGATAAAACAAGTCACATTCCTGTCAAAAGGAGCCACTGGGAAACAATCAGAGGAATTGTGACAATAGGAAAAGGTAAACATGTTGGATATAACATAAGTCTTTCATGAGTAGTTTCCAAAATGACATTGACAAACTGAACCAAAAGCATTTTACAAGGAAACCCATCACTTCACATTGCAGGCAAACTATAAGATCAGGGCGGATGGTCTGCTCCTATAACTCTTCATTTTTAGCTATGGTATAGCTAATGGGGGTTTGAAGAATAAGGAGGAGGAAGAAGTGGAGGAGGAAGAGGAGGAGGAAGACAGCTCTAAGCAGGATTTACCGACAGGTCACATTTATGGATTTGGAGCAGAATTCTACATTGTTTTTTTCTCTAAGTCAGCAACTTATTTGGGACTGGACCTGGATTCTGATGATATAATCAATCAACTATTTTAAAAATGTGAATTGTTGGTAGTACAAGCCAAATGGGGCAAGGGATGAGACATGATATATTTTAAGAATAAATGACATGATTGCTGCTGTGCAAAAATGTAAAGGAATTTATGTTCATTTTTACTGGCATTTATTCTTCCATTTTAGCCAAATTAGTATGCTTTTCTTTTAATTATCCAGTTATAAAGTAATATTAGAAGGAACAGTGAAGCATTTGTGGAACACAGTGATTGAAACTGTACCATATTCATATACATTAAAAAAAAATCCCCATTGACAGTCCTGAGGTTCTTGAAAGACAGGAGTGAACATATGAACAAATATTTATATATAAACAAGTTCTAAGATATCTTGAAGATTAGGCTGCTGCTTCTGCCAATAAATTAAGATGACAATGAAAATATAATCTTTTTCATATTGCAGGTCGACTTCTTAGAGGATTTGATCCTGTCTATCCTAGGACCCTCTGGATTGACCCAAAAACATTTTGCATTGGACTTCCCTTCCATATTGTTTTTGATGAAGAGGTAGGAAAATTAATCTCAATGGACTGATATGTAATACAATCCCATGTATGTCTTTCCATAAATAAGTAGGGTTTTCTCTCATTTAAATAGATATTGGACATGGGATTTAAGTAAAGAACAATGTTGTGAGAAATTACAGCTGTGTCAATATATCACAGATGGATGTTACATTCACACTCCTAATGAAAACACTTTGAAGTTTTAATCTAAAGTACTTCTGTCTGTCTGTGTGTCTATATCTATCTTTCATCTTGCACTATTTATTACAGAGCACTACAAGCATGTTTACATGTCTCTTGGGGTAATTCTATTTATATTTTATATTTATATTTTCATTCTATCTCTGTGTTGTCAAATTATCTCCTGGAGTGCATACATACATATAAAAAGTGTGCCTAGCTTACTTTTTCCTACACTTATGCATCTTAATAGTTGTCCATAGCATGCTGATGTGGTCTTCCAGAATGCAAGCTAAAGGATAAAAAAAAGTTAAGAAAGCGATTATAGAATGAAGGAAGGATTAAGAAACAGCCCTAGAGCTATTTTCATTACTAAAATATATGAATAAGCAGGCTGAATCCCATAAATTAAAAACTTGGCAAACTTTATTTGACTCAGGAAAAAAACAGGCAGCTGATCAAAAACAGGGAAGAACAGTTTCAAACCAAGACTTCTAATAATACAATACAGCAAACATGCTTAGGAATAATATACAGTATTATCCATAGCACATAAGTATCTTACAGCAGCAACGGTAAGATGTTTTATATATGCCCTGAAGCATGCATAACCAAGTATAATAATATCAAAATATCATATGCATCATGACATCCTCACATGAATGAGTCAGTCGTGTATTTGCTTTATGATATTTGATACAAATATTGCATCATTAGTGTAATGATTTCATGATGAAATTGTTATTTGATTCATACTTGTCTGCCCTTCAGTTGCTTATGGAAAAAGCCCTGCAAACATCTTTAGTTCTGCTTGCTATTAGGCAACATTCATACAGAGCAGTTAATTAGGTCTGCCCACTGGCTGATCCCTTCTATATAGATTCAAGGGAGAAATGAATCTTTTGGATATAAGTGGTTTTGGATCTAATAATGAAGATGGTATTGATAACAGTAATAATACAATTCAGAAGTTTTGGACAATATGTCCATGTAAGAACATTATAGAAGGCAACATGTGATGTTTATAAGATAAAATTCTATTGATGATAGAATAAAAGTAGGGAATGGATAAGCAAGAGTCCTGTTTTATTTCCTTCTTAAAGCTTAGAGTGAAACAAGCTGGAGTTAGTATTCAAAAGATTGTGCCTGGCCTTCAAACAATGGGCATCCGTCTTAATCAGTACTTCACTATTGTACGCCCTGAAGTGAAATTTACCATCTCCAGTGTTCAGAGATTTATCAACAGCCAATTTGTTTTCCGGACCAAGAGAGAGATGATGCCGGACACCTGGAAGCAGCGTCCTATGTTAGAGCTAAGAGGTAGTTGTTTCTTTTCTCAACAGTTATTAAGTCAATGACACACTGAGGAGAACAACTATGTTATGGGAAAAAATATTTATTTCTAAAGTGACACATCTCTGTCTGGACTCGATTGCCTTCGAGTATAAGTGACAGAGGCTCCTCCATAAAATATCAAATCCATGAATAAAAAAAACCCTGATATTAAGGAGAGCTTCTCCCTGGTAGTTTTTCCATAGAGAGAGTCTGAGCTGGCCTTTCAGATAAGAATATAGATCAAAGGTACATATTATATTGGTGTAGGGCAGGTGTGCAAGTTTTGTGCTGTGCAACGACCAACAGTGGGAGTGGTATTTTACTGAGTGCCAGGTTAGGGGAAGAACCTTGTCCAGTGACTCTTCTGCATGCACAGTAGAACAAAAGGGAGAATGAAGGGCTGGGAAGCCACCATTGCCATATGACTTGACATTCTGATGGTAGAAAAACTTTTTACACAAAAGTGTCCTATAGATCAGTGGCAATTCTACGTCCATGCCCAAATTTTGGGGGCTATGTTGGAAACAGCTTTGTAGCCATTATATAACAATTTTGGCTTCTGATTGCCTTCCCAGTAAATTAGATTATGATTTTTTTTCAAAAAGGAATCAGACTGGGGAGAGTGATAACATATTCAATATTTTAGTGCTTGCCCATCATTATTCATTTGTTTGAACCAGGGCAGATGATCTGGATGGAGTCTATTCAGTGCATGCTGTACCTTTGCTCCCCTCTGCTGCGCACTTTGCATGAATTGGAAGAAAGACACATGCACATTTCTGACATAGCTCCGCATGACGTCACCAGAGATTTGATCCTGCTCAACCAACAGCGGCTGGCAGAGATGGAGCTTTCCAATCAACTGGAAAGGAAGAAAGAGGAGCTGCGGATCCTGTCTAAACACCTGGAGGAAGAAAAAAAGAAAACAGAAGCCCTCCTGTATGCCATGCTGCCTAAACATGTTGCCAACCAGCTCAAAGAAGGGAAACGAGTTGAGGCAGGTGAATGCATGACAAGTTTAGACATGTTCAAGACCATGATCAGCAATTGCTATGATATGCAATGTTTGGAGTTAGTGGTAGACATTTAGAAATGATGTGCTTATAAGCAAGTTGAGAAATGTTTTTATCTTGCAAATGTATGGGCCTTTGGGTAAAGCTATGTTAGATCATTTTCTCCTCTATTGTACTGCTATCAGTGAATGCCACCTTCTATTGCTCAGAAAAAGTGAACTTCAGATTTCAGGAATTAAAAGCAAAGGAAGACTCCTTGTTTCATACATTTCCAAGAAACAACAACTGATATCCAGGCTTTTCTTATGGGATTGTGTACCTGTTTTTTTAAAGTTTGTCTTTTTATATTGAATGTACTGGAACATTAGCTAGAATAGGTCTGTATATTGCACACTACTTTAAAAAATTTTTGTACATCTTGATGGATTTTATTACTTGCTTGTTTTCTTGGCTGATTCTATTTGCAAGATGATAAAAAACTGGATTAATAGATTTTGAAGAATATTTTACAATTACTCTAATATATTATAAATAGATTTGAAAATACTGAGTATATTAAAACATTTGTGCAGAATTGCTAAGTTTTGCAACCAGATTAATTATAAAGATTTCTAAAACTCTCCTTCCTTCTTTCTCCTCTTTAACTACAGGAGAATTCAAAGAATGTACTATATTATTCAGCGATGTTGTGACTTTTACCAACATTTGTGCCCAGTGTGAGCCTATTCAGATAGTACTCATGTTAAATGCAATGTATCTACGATTTGACAGGCTAACAACAGTACATGATGTCTACAAGGTATTTGCAATTGATATTATAAATGTGTTATTTGGGGAGAAAGGAATAGATATGTGAGGAATGACTCCTCCATAATCCTACTATGATTTGTTAGAGGATCATCAGAGAACACCACAATAGGTTTGTTTACTTCTGAGATCTCAACAATCTCTGGGAAGTAAAGCATAAATTAAAATATAATGTGTCTATATTATAATAAAATTATAATAAAATATTATTACCACTAAAAACTCTGTTGTTTTTCTCCTTGAAAAGTTCCTTGATTAGGATATTATTTTCTGCTTGATGGTTTGTCTTGTGATAAGATGAGAGATAAAGTACATTTACACACCATTCAAAAGTGACAATAAAAAAGCAAGAAGGAAACAAAAAGACTAGAACACATCCTCTCCAGCAACCAACACCTAGATCAGCAAGGATTAACTCCAAACAATCAACCAAGTAGAAAACAATGCTGTAATCAAGGAACTACATAGGAAAAAACCACACCCCACCAGTACTGACAGTGCAAACTACTGTCTATAAATAAGGAGTAAACCTTACACTTAGTAGGACTGATAATGTTACTTAGTCCAGAATGAAATGTCTGCAAGCAAGCAAACAAGTTCAGACAGTACCAAGGACTCCAAACATTTCTTAATTCATTTACATAATTTTTCAATAAATATAATGCACTCTGAGATAATATTTAAAAAGTGAAAATTTAATGCTGATAAAAATCTATATTAAAAATGTAGAACAAAACTATACAAAATGTAAACAAACTATATTCATCTTTCGCAGTGCCGGGAAATTTCACCTTACTACATAAAACCTCACTTACAAATTGTGAGAGAACCTCTACAGCAATCTTTTTGCTATCTACAGCAATTCTATCTTCAATCTGACTCTAAATAATACAGTATATTTAATTATACTCAAGATGGTCTTCTGAAATAAAAGGATTTATCTGCTTATTTCTTTTTTTAAGGTGGAAACCATAGGGGATGCCTATATGGTTGTAGGGGGAGTCCCTGTGCCTGTATCAACCCACGCTGAACGAGTTGCCAACTTTGCTTTAGGAATGATCATAGCAGCCAAAGACATAAAAAATCCTGTTTCTGGAAATCCCATTCAAGTGAGTAGAAAACAGAAATACAGAAACACATAAATTTTTGTCTGTTCTTTGGGAAGGAAGATGTTCTGGCACAAGGGAGAAAAGTGTATACAATTATCATCCTTTGTGATTTTGGCAGTCAGTTAGCTTCTTGGTTAATGCTTTAAAAAGTTAACATTTAAGAGACTTTATTAGTTTGCTTGGTAGCTCTACTAAAATAATTGAAGATCAATCAGTTTCTAGAGCCATACATTCTTGGGATTCATTAAAACTTTCATGCCTCCAAGGATGCTCTATTTAATTCAGGAGAAAAGAAGGCATTATATGTACAAATGAATGTATGGGTGAAACTGATTCTTCAACAGAAGGGAAACTTGACCATACAGGAGTATAAAAGTACTGTACACAAGGATATTTGGACCTAGGATAAAGTTATATTGCTCACATATGTCCCTTGAAACCAATGGTTGTGACTCCCGGAGATTCTCCAAACATTCACTATTGCTGTGATAGAGGGGGTACTATATTAATTCAAGGCTTAATTAAATTTAAATTGGGTAATTTGAATCTATCCTGCCCTTTCCTATTTTTTTGCAACATGGCCTTGCATACACCACCCAAAAGTAGCTTTCAGACCCCCCCCCATCACACTGGATTTAGGGAATGCATGACTGAGCAACCTCTTTTTAAATCTGAGTGATCTTATGAGGAGCAGCATAAAACATTTCTGCTATCCAAATTCTCAATATTTTCAAAATATAAAAATGTAAACCTGAGAGTGGGAACTGATGGAATTTTATCAAAGCTTCCTGTTGATCAGTGCTCATTAGTTTGCTATAAATCTACTCATTCAGCTAAGTGTTTGAGGCTGAAAAGAGGCCTCGGTTTTTCAGATAAATGGAAATAATTTGAGAAAGGTGTCATCCTGTATGCGCCTACAAAGTTTGCTACTATTGGAAAAAGTGAACTAGTCCTCTGTTCTAAGAATGTTTTTGGTCAGCGAATAGCAGACCATGATCTCTATTCTATTTCTATATAAAATAATAAATGTCTGTTACAGTAGTTTTTCTGATGATAACAATAAATAAATTGCATTATTTATTCAGGTTTTTTATACAGAGAGTCCTCAGTTAACAACAGTAACTGGGACTGGAATTTCCATTGGTATATGAGGTAGTCATAAAGTGCAATGTCATGTTACTGCACCGCTTAGCATCAGCTTTTCTGGCACATCCAGTTGTTACAGAACAAATCTTGTGCTCTTGTTAAGTGTGACATCATGTGGTCACCTCTTGCAACCTCCTGCCAGGTTCCCCACTGGCTTGCTTGTCAGAATCCTGCAGTGAAGGTCACAAATGGTAATCATGTGATTGTGGGATGCTGCAATGTCTTAATTGCAAGCTGAACACCAAGTGCACAGATCACAATTGTGTAACTGCAGAGATTCTGTGACAGTCAAAATCATCATAACTTGAATGGTTGCTGAACAAGTGATCGTTAAACAAGGACCATCTGGAATGCAGTTCATTATAACTGCATTATTGACTGCAACTGTTTCTTTCACAATCTGGAGAGGGGAGAAAAGTCAGCTATACTATTTTATTTTATATTACTTGTGGCTTTCCTTCCCAAATTCTCAAGCCTAAACTATTGAAAACTAAAAGTGGATCAAAAATCAGAATAAAAGTCAGGATTCAAAACAGGAAAAAGGCTGAAATAAAATCCAGAGTAAAAATAAAGCTGTGCAAATGCTTTGAAAGAGCTAGAATGCCCAGGATGATGTACAAAACACCAAGTAACTCTTTTTGCATCATTAAAGCAGCTGAATTCTTTTGCAGGACCTTGTGGCAGTCCTGGTAGCTATTTCCTGGCTGTTTCTGCATGTGTGTTGCATCTACATATGTTTCAAACAACTTATCTAAAGGATTTGCACAGTCCTGTCACCAATTTAAAAACAATTCTAAGGAGATTTAGTGGCTGATGAAGGCCAAAATAGAAAGATGGATTTTTAAAAAAAAAATCAGATTAAAAAGATGCTACCAGACACCTCTTAATTTTTGGCTACTCTTGACTAACATGGCTGTCCTCCTACAATGCCTTTATCCTAAAATGATGCACAAGAAGTTCTTTGGAACTGAGTGAAATTTCTCTTTCCATATACTTGATTGCTGATTATGAGAGGCAACGTCTGCAACTGTATACAGTCAACTTACTGACTAGAATGAGAAGAATATTATGGCATTTTTTAAATGGAACTCACCTCCAGAAGCTCTGAATGTATCACTTTTTGACAAATATATGCTAAAATCACAATTAGATTCAGCATAAAGTTTATCATTTTTTAATTGTTTTGAACTCTTGTTCAGATTAGGGTTGGGATCCACACAGGGTCTGTCCTTGCAGGGGTCGTTGGAGAAAAAATGCCACGTTACTGTCTGTTTGGAGATACAGTTAATATTGCATCCCGGATGGAGAGTCATGGAGTGCCAAACAAAATTCATCTCAGTGGGAGTGTTTATCAGTAAGTAATGTTACTATTCTTAAACCATTGCTTTATTATTGGAAGGCCTGGGTAGAAGTTAAGAAAAGAAATTTAAGAAAACTGGAAGGCATCAGTTTGGGTTAGACTAGGGAAAATAGTTTTACAGTTACGTAGTCTGTGCTATGGATAATATATTTCTGGAGTGTTTTATAAATGTTTGAATTTGTCTCCAAAGAAATGAAAGAACATTCATTTTAAAATAATAAGACGTATTGTCATTTTAATAACTAGGTTTAATTCCTTGTACTTGTCCAAATGACAGAGTAATGTTCTTCCTCCCATATATCACTAGGATAAAATTATAAAGAACAAATATCTCACACCTCCTATCTCTCTCAGTTAAAGATTTCTTTAAGATTTTTTGAAACTGTTTTACTTTTTCACTAATTGCTGTTTTCCTCACTTCAAAATAGCATTAATCTAGAGAAAAATATAGCTTAGTTTTTTATTTGGCACAATAACTCTGGCACTAGGATTAAAATTTATGTTCTGCTGAATTTATTGTGATACTAAAAACTTAAGACAGAGAGTATTATATTGTAATATAGTCACTAACAAGAATAAGTGTGCATATTAGTGCAACCTTATACAAGACTATTCAGAGACATTCTATTAAGTTCAATGGGCTTATTTTCCAAATGGAACAATTTCAAATGACCTTACCATTTCTTTTCTATAAAACAGTTCTTGAGCAGAGGCCAACAAGATATTTTCAGGCACAGTCTGGGTTTCTATCTATTCTATATTCGTAGTATGGTATTCTTAATAATTTTTTTTAAAAAATCTACATTTATTTTAACTTTATAATACCATAAGTAACCATGCCACCAAACCTCAGACCATGATCTTCTAAATCTAAAATTTTCTTATTTATTTCTTAATAACAGTCACATCATCCAAACCAAAAACAGGCAGCAAAACAGTTTAACATCAGGTAACCCCACTCCTCTACTTTCCTTT
>JANHZU010006765.1:173880-186524 GCA_032468055.1 Acrochordus granulatus | reverse complement strand
TGTCCTGCCATATAAATCTGGATAAGTTTTTTACAAGGTACATGGTGGTGCAAATGGTTTGTTGGCTGGAACTTTGGCAGCCTGAGTTCAAGTCCCAAGAGCTGCCACATTAACAGGGTGAGCTCCCATTGCCTGCCTAGCTCCTGCCAACCTAGCAGTTCGAAAGCGTGTAAAAATGCAAGTAGATAAATAGGTACCACCTTGGTGGGAAGGTAAAAGCATCCATGTGCCTTAGCATGTAGTCATGCCAGCCACATGACCATGGAATGTCTTCAGACATTCTGGCTTTTCAGCTAGGAAAAGGAGATGACCCCTAGAGTCAGACACAACTGGCAGGGGAAACTTTACTTTTTAAGTTTTTCACCACTGTTAAGGTTTGCTGCTGTCAATTACCTGTTTTCCTGTTACTTTTCCTGACAGTCATATTTCAACTTCCATATATGGAAAATGAGATTTCTATATATCACATTCTATTTTGTCAATATCCATAGTGATCCACAACAGTACTGGTTTCTGAAAATACTGAAATACAGATGTTGATCAAATATGCATGGTCTTGGCATGATTGGCAAAAAAGTTAAGCTGAAAAAGTTTCTCTCTGTCTTTCTGGAGCCACAATTCATTTTGTGTACCTGGAATTACATTAGATCTTACCGTATCAGTTTTGCCAAAACATCATCTAGTAAAATGGCCAGTACAGTGAAATAGTGTCATTATTACTGTTGCTTTAGTAAAGGCAAGCCTTAAAATCTAAAATCTCTGAAGCAATAGAATTGGTAGAAAGTTATTTCTCTAACAGTAAATTGTTTGTAAAAAATGTTGATTAATTGATTATTGTACAAAAACAGTAATAAATTTGTCCATTGCTGCTCTTTCTTTCATGTTTCAGATGCCTCAAAGAGAAGAGTTTTGACATTATGGAAAGAGGAGAAATTGATGTGAAGGGCAAAGGGAAAATGCACACTTACTTTCTAGTCCAAAATACAACTGCAACTGAGAATGAGATAATGGGAAGGCCAACTGAAGATGCTGGCCTCAGCCAGGAATCTTCCCAATTGTCTCAAGATTGCAAGGCTGATGGATTGCAAAATTCATTTTCACAAGGTATAGGAAAAGAAAAGAAAAGAAAAGCAATGTGTCATTTTATTCAATTATGCCACCAAAACTGTGCCACCCATGCATAAAAAGAAAGCATTAGCCATCTTAAGAGAAAATCTCAGGAGTTGTAGAAATGGCATAGGACATTTGAATGCTATACTATGGAAGTTCATTGGCCTTAGAATACTGACAGGATGATGGGAATGCTATCCTTGTGAAGAGCACGACTAATTGATTTTTTAGCATTTTTTTCTCTTTTCTTTAAAGATGTCCCATTAAATTCAGACAAGGAATTGCCTCCAATCATAGCAATGAAATATGCAGATAGTCTCATTGAAAATCACGCCAATTTTAAAGGAAGACATGAATCAAGAACAAAGGATTTAACAGGTAATAAGAAGAAAGTTATGCTAATAAGATTAGGATCATAATATCATTCATTTTCATATTTCTTTCAAAGAGAGACACAGAGTCCATTCCTGCCATATGCTGGGGCTTAAATTAATGAAGGTATCAACAAGTAAATCTATCACCCTATGGCAGCAGAATCCTTATGCTCCTGCAGCAGGCTCTCAGATCCAGATAATGAATAAGAAGCACAAACTGAATTGAGATGATGATGAATTATGAATAAGAAGGGAAATGTGGGTTAGTCTCTTTGATTTTTAGTTTTACAATTCTGTTCATTGTCAAGTCTTTCTTGTGACTTACTTTGAGATTTTGCATTAAGAAAGTGTTTTGTATCAACTAAATTATGATTTACAGTAAATATTGGATTTTGCTTGTTTGTTCCTTTCATTATGAGCCTTTGGAGACTCTATTGGAAGGAAAGGCAGTTGTTCTATTGCGATGTAAATATTCTACATAACAAACTATATCTCTATTCCTGTGTTACTTGCATAACTAGGATAGGCATAGTAAAGAGAACAAAAGAATAACAGAATTAGCCCTATCTTCCACTCCAAACCCCAAAGCATTTTCAGCACCACCATCCATTATCGCTCCATGTTCAGTTATATTTGTGCAGTTTTGGGGTTTCTCAAGACTCATTATAAGACAATTAGAGCTTAATTATCAGGGTAACACAAATCCTCAGGGAGTAGAGAAATTAAGGAAGAGGAATTAAGGAATAATACTATATTAGAATGCAAGCTTTTTTTTGTGATGAGATATGGAAAGCTATACTCTGGAATAGAGTTTCTTAACTTTGGCAACTTTAAGATGTATAGACTTCAACATATTCAACATATTGCTAGGGAATTCTGGGAACTGAAGTCCACACAACTTAAAGTTGCTAAGGATGAGAAACCCCTCTTCCTCCTCCTCCTTCTTCTTCTTTAGTATTTGTCCCACACAGTGGTGGAATCTGCTACACTGGTTTGCTGGTGCCATTTGATGCAGTCATGGGCCATGTCAGGGTGGGCACTGGCAGTCTTTAGGTCTTTATGCATCATGTTAAGCCAATGTTGCTGCTTGCTTGTGGTGTCTAGTAGAAAGCTTTTCCTGACAAGTGACTTGTTGTGAGCACTCAGAACATGACAGTACCATAGCTGGGATTCACATAGCTTGCTGGTGATTAGGGTAATACCATATCTCTGATGAATGATGTCATTGTGAACATGGTCACAGCACATGATGCGGAGATCCAAAACAGCATTTTCATCTCCATGACACTGGGGCAGCTTACTGCATCATTTGTTGTGAGCCAGCTCTTGGCACCATGGAGTGTGACTGGGCAGACAACAATTCAGTAGATCTTCAATTTGGCTGAGAAACTTCTTCTCTAATTAAATTGATATAATTTAAATTAACTGCAAAGTTAAGTAAATAACCAAATACAGTTAAATAGTCCCTCATCATGTGTTTGATAATTTTCCTTCTCTGTCATATAAAAACATTTGGCAGCATCTTTTAAGACTCTGGAAACCCCTTTTCGGTCTTTACAGTCGAGCACATGAGCCATCAATTGTGTATGGTTGTCTATAATTGTTTAAGAAAGAAAGATAGGGGGACATCCTGTTATGAAGCATGTCCTTCTTGCAAACAAAGCAGTGTGCTGTTCAGCTGTTGCTTATCATACTATAGTTTTAAACTCAACTCAGGTTCTAAGCATATGGAGGCTCATGATGTAACTTTTGGCACCAGATCCATTATCTTAATGTCCTATGACCAAAGGAACATATGTGTCTTTACAGGCAAACTGGATGATGCAGAATCCTATGCAAGTCTTAATGATGACCAGCAGCCAAATCAAAATTCATATAATTTCATAAAAGGAAGACATAGGCCTGCTGCAGAGACACCCCAGATCAGGAATGTCAGATCTAATTTCTGTAATTTGCTTTAATGTTCAGATTGGAGTATTTCTGTATTTTATGTTATTATATTTCACTGTTCCTCTCTTGGAATCTTTACTGTGGTCCAGTATGTGTTCTTAAAATTGACATTTCTTTGTTTTACTGGTAGCAATAACAAAACAAATGTTAACATACTGAGATCATAGTATTGACATATTTTATGTGTATGACTATGACATTGCCTTATCTCTGGCAGAAGAGGGTCATTCAGTATATTTTGTAGTGCTTTTTTCTCTTATATGTTATATTCAAAGAAAAGCATTGTTCAATACAATTAACACCACAATTCATGTGAAGAAATTCATTTGTTCTCCTTTCCTGGTCTCTAATCAATGTGCCTCCCATTTATTTGTGGTTTTATATTGGTGTAAGATTGCAGAGTTCTCTGGAATCTGCTGATATCCCTGTTTAATGTAGGTACAACTGCTTTTCTATGTAGGTGATGATACTCATTTTGCAACAGCAGAAGGAAGGATCCTGTCCCTCAATCTTGAGGTTTCCTTTAACTATGAAAAGGGCCAATATCCATAAATATGTCTAATCATACAATATTTTCACCTAAGCACCTGACCAAAGGAAGTACTGCAACATAATGAAACCTTCATCACAATAACTAGTGAAAATTCCAAACCTTTATATTGTGACTTCATGATGCATGTTTTATCATTTTTTTTGAAATCTCAGCTTACTGCAGACATCCCTGTCCTCTCCTCTTCTCTCCCTCATACCCTCCAATGTGTATAAGAGTAAAGCATCTTTGTTTTGTATTTTAGATATTATTTTATTTGTAGATATGTGTTGTTTTATTATGTATTATATGTTGTGTTTTATTAGTTTTTTCATTTTTATGTTGCTGAAAATTAATAAAATGTATTTACAAAAAAGAGTAAAACATCTTCGTTGTTAAGAGTTCAGGAGGAATAGCAGTTTGGTCTTGAATTAAAAAATGTTTTTCTAGCTCTCTAATTAATCTGACACTATATTCAGCAGCAATGGAAACTAGGATAGAAAGAAGGTTCATGGAGCTAAAATTAAAAAAATACTTTACACTGAAAATGAATAAAATATTTTTGACTTTATCAATAGCTTTAACCTTGTATCAGTAAAAAACAAAAGCAAAATACAGGTCCACAAGTCTATACTGTAGCTGATTAAGGGAGTAACATATTTCCCAAACAGATTAATCAGCTACTAATTTGAGATGTTTGTTTGTATGATCATCACTGTAAATGTGTTTGTTTATGATTTATAGTATTTTCTATTTGGGCAATAAATGTTTTATATGAAGTATTAAATTAGCCTCTTTTTTATTGTACGAAAAGAAACACTTGATTTAGAAAAAGGTATTTTACTTGAGAAATTCATTTTTATCAAAGAATTCAGCTTGTCCTGTGTCTTTGACCATCCTTGCCGGGAACAACTTTCAGTAGTTAGTACTGGATGCATCATACCTTATTCTAAGACTCATAGCCCAATTTTACCAAGGAAATGAATACATACTGGGTCAGTGTAAGTAGTTGTTTCAACATGGCTGGGCATTTTTATCTACCTTATCTATCTCCTATCTATCTGTCTGTCTGTCTTGTCTGTCAATCTCTATCTCTTTCCATATAACTGAAGAGTTGCCATTCATTGTGGTTTGGAAAACTATAAACCATCACATTCAGAGATAATGATATAGTTGGCGTAGTATTTCCCTTGATCCTTGAAAGATCAGATTTGCTTCTATTAATAAGTATTTCTTAGAATTTCAACCTTATATAGTTCTATGTAAGATGAGCAATTGCTATAGGTATCGATATATGCCAGTAATGCCCACTACCTCTAACTGTCTCCAATTCCTACTCTGCTGTTCTTGATGACTTCTAGTGCAGTAATCCAGTGCTGCTTTTCACAATGCATAGTATGTTCACATAAAACATGTTGCCAATGTTGTTCAACCAATGTTTATATGTTGTTCATATAAAACAATGTTTTTTTCATAAATTATCTTAAATAATATATCATTATTAAATGATATATTATGTAATTTATATCTGATAATTTATATTTAATTATTAATTTATATCTGATACACTGATTTGTAATTTTGCGTGCTGATATGAATAGTCTGCTTGTGGAAGCAGACATACAGACAATGAACAGCTGCAAGATACAGTGATGGCTAGTAGCCTGCATGACCAAACAAAGACTAATGTAGGAGGCTAGGTCTTCCAATATCAATCAACCATGTTGTTTAAATAAAAGCAATGTAACCTTTTCTGTTTCTGAAATACCCTGAATGTTCTAATTGGAGATGGAATGGATGAGACCAAGTGTAGAAGAGACCAAGCAGTCTGTTATGGGGTCATACATTTTCAGCCTATCATCAAAGAACATTACTCACCAATATTCTGAGTACATTGAAAATGTAATTATTCATGGAAGCTGTTTTTTTTTTCTAATAACCTAATTAGTACATAAGCTGATTAGTGCACATATCTGTCAATTCAAATCATGGATGATACAGTATAGTTCTTATTTTCACATTTTGAAAATAGAGTTTTTAAAGCAGTACACATGACTGGGCAAGGTTTCAAAACAAAAAGATCTGCATCATCATCTATATTTCTAGTCCTTGTTCAAAATGTTGTCTGACATGAAATACAAATGTGTGTAGCTTTGTCTGTAATTGGTTATAGCTGAATGCAATGCACAGAATCAGTAAGACTAACTGCACCAATAGACAAGTCAAATTTTGACTGTGATATGGACACTCTCAGAAAATACCTGAAAAGGCTGATACAGATAATAACAAAATGTCCACTTAGCAGAAGGCAATCAATGAGATTCTTCCCTACCACCCCTTTGACTTCCCAGGATGCTTTCCACCATTCTGTTTTTTTTTTCCTGGACTTTAGCCACTCACCAGGTTATTTTTTAAAAATTATTCTATGGTTTCTGTAAAGCCTAGAGACAGATTTGGAAGTAATTATTACCCTTGAGAAGTAGGGTTTTGCTTTGCAGAACACAATCTTCTTCCTCTTCCTCTTCTTTATGCTTCTCTTCCTCTTTTTAGGGAGGCAAGAATCAAATATTAAGGAAGATGTTGCTGGGTACCATATTTGGCAAGAGGGGTAAAAATATTGTTTAGTAATGCCAGTAATACTCACTTTAAGTTCACATTCATCCTGAAAACTGCCTGACCAACTTTGTACTACTCTTTCAATGCCAAACCTACCTTGCAAGATTGTTATTACAGACAAAATATTGGGAGAGAGAATATTAGGTATTTCGTACTCTCTTGGAGTGCCAGATGAAACAGGCTAGAAATCTAAATAACATTAAAACTGTATCAAGATTATTATTCTAAGAAAGAATGCTTTGCATCTTCACAGTTTTATTAACTATGTTGTTTACAAAATAATAAAACTATAGTTCCAATTTATAAATAATCTATAATTGCTTAAAATTAGATGCTCACAAGTACAGTCAGCTATAAAAGAAAGAACTGGAATGCCTAGTCCATGAACTTAAGTCGAATAATATTATTAATACTATTAATTATAATTCTAATAAAGTAAAACATGGAATTAACATACTCCAGTTTAAAGGACTTCATATGCAATGAACAAAATGTCTAACTTTTCATCTCCTGAAATAATAAATATGACCATCCTTTGGATAAGAAATACAAAATATAAAAACAATATAAACAAAGTGATGTTATTTTATTCATATATTTTATTTAATTTGTCTCTCTTGAATTATATATACCAATGATTTAGAAACCAGCAGAGCTTGGAAAAGTATATGGCATATTTTATGATAGCAGAAAATGAATCTAACAATGCTAGGACATACATTTTCTCTACAAAGATTCCCATGTGGAGGGTTATTTAAAAATGCATAAACTAGTTGCATAAACTTATTAATTCTCCACTTTTTTCCTTCTAGTGGAAATGTTTTAAATAGAATCTGTGTATGAATCTGCTGAACATGTTGTTCAAATTACTGTTTCTGCTCTAACAGATATGGCATGAAATCTCAGTTTTAATGACATCCAGTTTATGTGTTTATTTAATGCACATATGGGTATCAATTTTTATCAATTGCAGATTCCATTTTCTGTTTTCCTCAAAGAGATGCTGCCAAGGAGGAAAAATCTCTTAAATCTTACTTTATTACTAAGAATACTGGTCATTGGAAATCGTATTATTAAGAAATCTTAGTGACATTTCACATTTTTAATGGAAGTTTATGTTCTGTGAATTATTGTGGATGAAGTAAAACACTGTCAGAAATTATTAATTTTATTTATTAACTTTTTAATGTTTACTGGGACTGATTCATAAGGTTTCAAATCTGTTAGGATTATGCTAGGAACAGAATGTTTTCTGAAAAGTTAAATATTTAAACATTTATTTAATTTTTAAGGACAATTATATCCTTTATAGAGAGATACAGAATGTTTTTTATATTACACAGATTACTCAAACCAAAATAGACAGTGGCAGTGAAGAAATCATCATCCCAATAACCCGTATGGCAATTGCACTATCTATGATTGATGTATTTTATTGTCACATCCAGTTATCTGGAAATCTCAGATATTTCAATGCTAGAGATAATACATAAACTTGAAAATACATCATTATGTTCTAGATATCTTTCTTGTGGATTGCATAAATATTCTCCAGACATCCATAATCTGGTTCTTCTGGAATGTTGGCCTTCAGTCTTTGTAATGGCCAGTCTGTTTGGCTAGCACAGGGAAAACTGGCAGAAATCAAGAATAGATTAATCCAGGAGTGAATCTTAGAACCCATCTGTCATTCCATGTCTTATGAAACTTATGGATTTGAAGGAACACATGTTTTTATCCATAGTGCACAAGCCATTCATTTTTTTGTTTATTTTCCTCTGTTCCCACTCATAGTAGTTCAGATAAATGAAATACAACACTGTTATGCTGAAAAATGTTTGATTTCAGGATTGTTGTTCAGTTGCTAAGTTGTGTCTGACTCTTTGAGACTTCATGGACTGCAGCACTCCAAGTCTCTCTGTCTTCCCCTGTTTCCTGGAGTTTGCCCAAACCCAGGCCCATCACATCATCTATGCTAACTAACCATCTCATCCTCTACCATCCCCTTCACCTTTTGCTTTCAGTCTTTGCAGCATCACAGTCTTTTCCAATGAGTCCATTCTTTTGCACTAGGTGGCCAAAGTATTTGAGCTTCAGCTTCAGTATCTATCATTCCAATAAACAGTCAGGGGTGATTTCCTTTAAGATTGACTTGTTTGATCTCCTTGCAGTCCAAGGGACTTTCAAGAGTTTTCTCCAGTGCTACAATTTGAAGGCATCAATTCTTTGGCGCTCATCCTTCCTTATGGTCCAACTCTCAGAGCGATACATTATTACGGGGAAAACTATAGCTTTGACTATACAGATCTTTGTTGGCAAGGTGATGTCTCTGATTTTTAATATGCTGTCTAGATTTGCCATAGCCTTCCTCTCAAAGAGCAAGTGTCTTTTAATTTCATGGCTGCAGTCACTGTCTGCAGTAATCTTGGAGTCCAAGAAGATAAAATCTGTCACTGATTCTATTTCTTCCCCTTCTATTTGCCAGGAAGTGATGGGACCGGAAAACATGATCTTAGTTTTTTTAATGTTGTGTTTCAAGCCAGCTTTTGCACTCTCTTTCACTCTCATCAAGAGGCTCTTTAGATCCTCTTCATTTTCTGCTATTAGGGTGGTATCATCTGCATATCTGAGGTTGTTGATATTTCTCCTGGCAATCTTAATTCCGGCTTGTGATTCCTCCAGCCCAGCATTTTGCATGTTGTACTCTGTATATAAGTTAAATTAGCAGGACGACAATATACAGCCTTGTCGTATACTCTTTTCCCAATTTTGAACCAATCAGTTGTTCCATGTCTGGTTCTAACTGTAGTTTCGTAACCTGTATATGGGTTTCTCAGGAAACAGGTATGGTGGTCTGGTATTCACATGTCTTTAAGAATTTGCCACAGTTGGTTGTGATCTACACAATCAAAGTCTTTAGAGTAGTCAGTGAAGTAGTAGAAGATTTTTTTTGGAACTCCCATACTTTCTCCATGATCCTATGAATGTTGGCAGTTTGATCTCTGGTTCCTCTGCCTCTTTGAATTCCGGCTTGTACTTCCAGTACTTTTAGGTTTATGTACTTCTGAAGCCTAGCTTGTATTATTATGAGCATAACCTTACTAGCATGTGAAATGAGTACAGTTGTACAGAAGTTTGAACATTCTTTGGCATTGCCCTTCTTTCAGATTGGAACATAAACTGACCTTTTCCAATCCTGCAGCCACTGTTGACTTTTCCAAATTTGCTGGCATACTAAGTTCAGCACTTTAATGGCATCATCTGTTGTTTTTGAGATTGTACCCCAGTACTACTTTTCTCACTCTTTTAGTGAGTATGATGGCTATTCCATTTCTTCTAAGGGATTCTTGTCCACAGTAATAGATATAGTGGTCATCTGAATTAAATCTGCCCATTCCCATCAATTTTAGATCACTGATTCCGAAGATGTCAATGTTCATTTTTGCCATCTCATGTTTGACCACATCCAACTTAGCTTGATTCATAGGTCTTACATTCCAGATTCCTATGCAATATTATTCTTTATAGCATTGGGCTTTCCTTTCACTGCCAGACACATGCACAGCTGAGGGTCTTTTTGGCTTTGGCTCAGCCACTTCGTTCTTTCTGGAGCTACTTGTAATTGCCCTCCTCTCTTCCCCAGTGGCATATTGGACACCTTCCAACCTGAAGGCTCATCTTTGAATGTCATATCTTTTAGCCTTTTGATACTGTCCATGGGGTTTTCATGCCAAGGATATTGGAGTTGTTTGTCATTTCCTTATCTAGAGGATCATGTTTTGTCTGAACTCTATGCTATGATCTGTCTTGAGTGGCCCTACGCAGAATAGCTCATAACTTCAATGAGTTATATAAGCCCCCTTGCCATTACAAGGCAGCGATCCATGAAGGGGTGATGTCAGGATAGGAGACGCATTACTTTAGTAAATATTCTTCAAATTCTTTATGAAGGATTTCTCAGGAAATTGGGATTTATAAAAGAATATCCCCTCCCATAGGTAACAGCCTGTCTTTTGACTGGATCATTGATTTTCTAGTGTGATACATCATATATATGTTTTGAAAAAATAAACATCTGTATTTATACAACAGATTGCAGTTGAGCATTTTCCTGAAACTTGTTGAGTTTGGGTTAAATAAGGACAATTGCCCTGTGCTGTTGATTTTGCTGTTTATCAGTTCAGGATGTACAGCAGCTTAAAAGGTGACTCACCACAGGACTGGAGAGCTTTTCATCTTCTAGTAAGTTAATAATGATTTAATGTCAGCAACTCCAGACTGAGTTTAAATGACACCATGACTTCAGAAACAGCTGATTTTAGAATATGAAAGAACCTATTAAGAAATTATTAAGTAATGATGTGGCCATGTCCTTCCTAATACTGGAATATGCTTCCAGATTTTGCTATTGTTTTTAAAAATTTCAAGAGAAGTAATATCTATGATTTGTTTGAGCTCTGATTCTCTATTGCGGAACAAAGCTTTTCATGGTCAACATACATTTTACTTTAGTCATCTGTTTAGTACTACCCCAACCAAGGTAAAGAATAAGGTAAAACTATGCACAACCTACATTTTTGCTTAGCACATCCTTCAATTATTTAAACAAGTAATAATTTTGTCCTGTAATAATTTGTATACTTCACTAAATTATATGTTTTGTTTGGCCTATGGTATGCTAATGGTCCAAACTGAAAAATTAGAATGATTAGCTTCAGATTTGTTTCTTAAATAGCCATCTTAAATTGCCTTAACAACAGCCTTTGTTGTACGGGGGAAGGAAAGTTTTAATGATTAATTTCCTCTCTTTTAATTTTTTTCTTAGCGGCAGAATGGTTGTAGTAGTACAACTCCTGAAGAGAAATTTCAGTAGACAGGCCAAGGGAGAAGAATGAGAAGGGAGGCAAAATGGAGAACTGAGATCTCATCAGTGTAATAAAGAGTTTTAAATTGCAACTTACTCTAGAGTCTATATGTAAAAAAGAACACAACAACAATTTAAATAATGAAAAGGAAGATAAATCTGAGACTTTGGTTTTTGTAGCTGTTTGTCTTATTTGAGGGGGAGGGGATCGCCTGCAGAAATATAATCTTGGGTAAATAAGGTAAAGAGAGAGATTTGTTCAGTTAATCTGATCCATTTAGGGCTAATTTATAAAACATTTTCCTTTTCTTCCTGAGCTTTAGCAATAGAGTTCCAAAAAATAAACTGCTTTGGGATATTCAGGTTCCAGGGCTTTGTCATAAATATATCCCTTTCCCAGAACAAGTTTTAAGAATTGTTTTTGAATTTTCTGTCATTTTGCAGAAACATTTTCAGATGATCCAGATCCTTGGCAGGGCTTGTTAAAAGTATTTCAGTCTACTAACTTTTGTCTTTTCATTGATTCTTATCCTTGATAAATAAACTCTCTTACTTAGGATATTTTTGTCTGGTATATTGGTCATCATCCCAAAGTATTATTAGTTAATTTCAATGTGATTAGCAATATTAAATTATTATAGAATATAATAAAATCAGGTTAACTAAACTTCACATTTAATCGTGTTTATATCATAGCTGTAGTGCTTACATGAAGATGTATTTCCAGGTTATACACTCTCATTAAATTCTGCTAGTGAACGCTGTGATTTCTCAGCTCCATGTTCAATTACATTTTAAATAAGTGAAAACATGCAAATGGTATTCATCCAGATATAATAACAAAATATTTTTCCTAAGGGATATTCACAAAGGTTTTTGCGCTGTAATTATTATACAATAAACTGTAATAACAGATTACTAATCTTCTCAACAAATGTCTAGTTTTGTTTTGACTGTCTTTGGGACATTTCAGTATGACTAGGAAAATAATTATGGCTGAGGAAAATAGGCTATCTATTATTATTGTCTAATTAGGGCTATTACAAACCGGTCTTACAGATTTTAGGGAATGCATTCACCAAATACGAAAATCTCTTTATTTGAAATTTACTGATAAATACATGATCGTAATGTATGGCTGTGAGAGCTGGACCATAAGGAAGGCTGAGCATCGAAGAATTGATGCCTTTGAATTGTGGTG
>JANHZU010006765.1:140901-154331 GCA_032468055.1 Acrochordus granulatus | reverse complement strand
ACTTCAGAAATATACTGTCGATGAAAAGTGTAAGGTATTTGGCTGCTTAGATAGATAAAAATTTTTTTTTGAATGTGGCATGTTTTTTTGAATGCTTTTTTGAATGTTATGCACAAGGAAGACATGGAATGCATTAAGAAACAGACTTTTAGATTTGTGAGGATGCTTGTCAACTTTTACTAATAGATAAAAAAGCCTTTGTAAAATGGGATTGAAAATATCCTTGGAGTTGGTATATTATAGACACTCATATTTTGTAGCAAGTATGCCACCATGTGGTACAAGTCAAGCAAACATAATGAAAATTTTTGGAACTAAATAGTGGTTTCTTGCTTCCTTCTTTCTACAAACAGACAACTGCAATCAGAACTACCATTGTTTGTACAGGGGGAAGGGGAAAAACTCTGCAATTAAAATAATATATTAGCTTTCAAAGCCAAATATTAGTTGTTAGTTGATTCAGGAAAACTAAACTGAATTTATATCTATTAGACAGAAAGCTGTGTTTTTCATAGGAGAGGGCAACTTGCTTTTCAAAAAAATACACAAAATTAGTCAGCTATACCAATAAGGAGTATTAATTCTTTCTAAAAATATTTTAGCCTAGTCTCTGTTTAAAGAAAAAGCAGTTAATCCCAATCTATATATTCATCATTCTTTGTACTTAATATTATGTAGAGATTATGAACTACTGATGCAATCCAATGATTTATGGAGCTTTATTGCATTTGTAGATTTTGGCTATGATTCATATTGAGTAGATCCTTTCATATCACCATGGATGTCATTCTGGGCTTATATAATAATGCTATCAAAGAACCAACAGAGAATCTTAAAACTTGACTTCAATAAGGGGGAAAATTTCTAACAAAAGAAGACATTCTAGAGTTCTTACTCCCTGTATATAACTTCTTGAATATGGGAAATGACAATTAAATTAGCATGAATAGTTTTCATATTTAGCTATCCGCATGGGGTATATTTACCAGGTTTAGCCTGTTTATGAAAATCAGATGCTGCTGCTGCTGCTATAATTATTAAAATCTAGAAAGTGGTGTTTTTCTTTATTTTTCATGGCTTGCTCTAGAGTTTTGTGATGTGGCATGGGGCTCCTTTCCTTGGGGAGTTGTGTACATTCAGTGGTGGGGCTTTTACAGTGTAGGAAGATTGACCCACCATCTCCCCTATCATATACAAACACACCATCCAAGCCATCCCCCTCCTGCCCATCTCTTCTCCTCCTCTAATAGCATGTAGAGAGATTATAGTGATAAGAAACCACCCAGGAAAGGCATTATCAGAGAAAAGGAAAAAGGTCGTTGTGCCTTTAATCAGTGGCAATGGATCCACCCGATCCAACAGGGGCTGCCAAACAACAGCTGTCTGAACAGCAGCTGATGGCCATGAATCTGCCTAGGAGTGGGTCCATTGTATCTGCTTGGGAATGAACGATGAGATAACAATAAGATTCACACCCAGAGCAGCACCCCCCTTCCAGATGACCCAGATGGACTTCCTGAGAACCATAAGCAACAATAGAGAATACAAGTTTTTGAATGTTATGCACAAGGAAGACATGGAATGCATTAAGAAACAGACTTAGTCCTCTTACACAAACCAAGGGACCATCAAGAACCATCACCCAGATTAAACCACAATCAAACTCAGCTGAACTTTTCTACACCTTAAAAGATCCCATGTCTATAAAATGCTGCCCCTTGCCTTTTTTCTTGGTCGGCCCACCTTCTGAGAGCTGTACCCTGTCCTGCTGTCAAAATAAACTCCTCCTCTTCAGGCAACCGTCTTCGCTTTGTTATTTTCCACCCCACTTGGATCAGACCCTCTGGGACTCATCTCAGAATCTTCTAACAACAGGAAGGGACATTAACGGAAGAGGAGCCCAGTACCAGTTCTGTGCTACCTCACCGGCTCTACTGGGGACCATTCCAGGCTGTGTAGGAAGGCACCGGTGGTGTGGGGCGGTGTTTCTCTGCTGTTCCTTTGTAAGGGTGAATTCCAGCCAAACAAGCATCTTTGAGCTTTTCTCATAGAATACTTTATAAAATTTCTGTATTCAGAGGCCCCAGAATATGCTGCAAAAAGTCTGATCTAACCACCAAGGCTGCGAAAATTGTTGACAGGAGGAGACAAGGTCATGGGGTAGAGTAGGAAATTATCAGCTGAGCCCAATGTCTCTCTTAGTCATGATAAATTATCACCAGAACTGGTCATTCCTTAATTTAGAAAAAAAATTCTGGCTGTCAATATTCTTTAGTTCAACTCGAAAGACTCATTTATTCACAAATGATAAACAAGGGCCTATGAGTCACTTTTCATTTGTATTTTTGTAAGCCCCCCCGACTTTTTGTGCCTTTAAATTAGTCAGGACTCCAGGCAACCACCTGGACAAGTCCTTGAAGTTTTTTTAAGTAATATTTCAGAAGTGGTTTGTCACTGACTCCTTCCTAGAGTTCAGAGAGAACAACTAGCCCAAGGTCGCCCAGCTGGCTTTCTGCCTAAGGCAGGACTCAAACCCTCCCAGTTTCTAGTCTGATGCCTTAACTGCTACACCAGACTGGCTCATTGTAAATGCATATGAAAATGTTTTTAGATACACAGTAATAACATTAATATTTACTCTCCTGACAAGCAGCATAACTATTTGAACTGCTGCATTCTAGACCAGCCATAGCTTTTCTAAAGCAGCCATATTATACCACCATGCAATAGTCTATACCGGAAGTAACCAAGGCATACTGTCTATGAGTAAGGTTCCCTATTCCAGGATATGTCACTGCTTGGACACAAGAGAGAGTTGTGAAAGGACCTCCTTTGCAACAGTTTCTACCTGCTCTTTGAACAGGAGCTGTGAGCAAAGAACCAGCCATAAACTACAAACGAGTTTGGAAAGGAGAAATGCTATCCTATCCAAAACTGAAGATGGAATATCCTTGGAACCAGATAGGTTTCTAACCCACAGCCACTCCATGTTTTTGGGATTGATCTTAAGTGTGTTCCTTTCTAATAGGCTCTATTTACCAGGAAAGGCCTCAAGGCCAACATTTGCAGCTGGGTATATTTTATTTAACATCAAATATATATGCTGCAGATCTCCAAGCAATTCTTGGCAGCTTACAATTACTAAAAAGTTAAAAACACAAAATAATATTAAAATTAATTTAAATTAATCCAATGGGGAGGGGGAAGCAAGATGCATATGGGTGAGGCACAACTGACTTAATCTGCCAACCACCTCTGAGATGATGTACCCCCATTGGAGCCCCAAGCCAGCTGTTCAAGCTGAAAAGGTGGGTGCCAACCTCACCTCAGGGAGCACGATATTCCACAAGGCAGAAGCCATGACAGAAAAGGCTTTTCTCTTGGACCTTTTTAGCTGGAACTACTTGACCAACAGAGTCTGCAGCATGTCTCTTCTGTCAGCCCTGGTGGGCAAGCCATTCCCTTTGGGGTGAGATGGTTCCTCAGATAACCTGGACCCATTCCATGAAGGGCTTTAAAGATAAGAGCCAATACCTTGAATTGCACCCAGAAGCAAACCAGCAACCAGTGCAGCTCACGTGAGCCATCTTAGGAGCCCAAAGAATTGTCCACACAGTTGCATTCTGCACCATTTGTAGCTTCAGAATGCTCTTCAAGGGTAGCCCCATACTGACAAAACCTGACCCAGTGCTAATGGGTGATTTCACCCAGAGGTTTTATACAAATGTTAAATAGGAGCAGGGAGAACATTAAATCTATCTCAGTGATATAGATGACAATTAAAACATACAGAAACACTAGATGGGTCACATTGTCCCTCTCCTGATCTTGCCACAAATCATCCACAGGCTTGGTTCTACATATAGGCCAAAGGCTAGACTAAAGAGTCCATACAATCCATTTCCTCCATGGCTATGTGCAGTTGTTTTTTCAACAACTTTTCTCTGAAAGAGGAGACTGGAGATTTCAGTATCAACCAATGTTGGTGGGATGAATTATAGTTTCTTTATCTGGTATTACTCTTCTTCCAACTTCAAGGCAGATGACATTATCCCTCCACGCAAGGACACATTTACTATTGCCTTGATACAGCCTCATGCTGCCTGCCTTTCTAGAAGACCTCACCTTCAACCCAGAAAAGGCAGTTCCAGGAGATGAACCAGGAGATGATCAAGCTAATGTGACATACAATGTTTACCATCAGATATCAGCTGCTCAAACTCTATCTAGCATTTTCCCCTGTCATCTGTACAAGTCAGTCCGAGCACAAACAGTACTGGTTTTATTTGTTCTGTACAGGTTATTTTGATGATTTTTAGCTTATTTGAGGATGTTGCTTAGTTCTTAGATTTACAATGTAATATTTATGCATTCTGTCCAGAAATAAATTGCATCTAAAGCCCCTCTCTCTATTCTATTACCAACTGAATAGAAGAAAATAGAAGAAAACTACAAGAAACGTTTTACTAGAATTTATTTTCTGGGATGCCTTGCCAAGGGATGCTTACTAGGTCCATACTTAATGATCTTTCTTGTTATTATCCTATCTGGGCTGCAAAAATTCAGAAGATTACTAGAGCTTTTTCCTGCTCTCTTTGCTGCCATCCAGTGTTATCTGGATTTTGAAGCCCAGAATCTGGAAAAACTGTCTTCCATTATAATATTTTTTTAAATACAGTTTCTGTAGGATTCCAGAGCAGTGTGGCTACCGGTCATGGGTGACTTCTGTACTTTCCTACTAGAGTTTTTACTCTGGTTCTTAAATACTTACTTATCTGTTGATAAACTTGATATTTATCAATTAATTATTAGGGTTTATTATACTTATTTTTACTGGTTTATTATTACTGCTTTTCAAGAAAGATTTTATTCAAAAAAATAAATAACAAACTACAAATTGATTCTTAGAATATTTCTGTACTTGGAAGATCAATGACACTGAATCTCTATTTGCTCAACAGTCTTCTAAAAATGGATACAAACATATTGGGGAAAGTTGTATATAACATGAGAAATAGTGCCAGAAAACTAGAAAAATAGTGCCTGAAAATATTAGGAGATGGAATTTTTACTGATTCCATTTCACGTAAGTGGAGGAGGAGAATACAATACTACCATTTTTGCCTAAATGATCCCTCTCTGATAACACAAAGTTTGATACTTTAAAAATTCAGATAATTATGTCAACACTGTTTTATGTCAAAGTAAATTTAAAATTGCCCTACATGTATTGCAGTGATGCTGCATAACTACTGTATGCTTTGTATGACTTATTTTAGAAAATCCTTCAGTTTACCAGAAAGAATCTTGATATTTATAGAAAATGTATTTGTTTTTGTAATTATTCTTATTATCAAACAATTCATGTCTTTATTGATTGCCAGACACTGCTGAAAAACAGGAGTTTTGTGAAACTATACAGTGTTCGCAACATCCTAAGGTTTACATAATTGTATTAGTTTGCTTAATTTGATGTAGTCCTGTGTTTGTCCTTTGTTCATGGAATTTAACACAGTTTCTTTAAGAGTCTCACTAATTCTCATTTACAATTTTACATTTCAGCAGTATTTTAATAAACCATGAAATTGCAGTCTTCTATATATTTTTCATTAAACTACTTTTTCTTGGAAATGATTACAGTGGAACCTTACAAGACGAGTATCTCACAAGACGAGATTCTCACAAGATGAGCAAAATAATTTTATAAAATTAATTCCGCTAGATGAGCGGTGATTCACAAGACAAGCAAACTTTGTGCCATAAGTTATGCGTCATCAGTCAGTGTGCTCTGTATTTCCCGTTCAGGAAATGCCGCATGGTTTAATCCATTGCTGTACAGGCGGCAAGCGCATGTGCATTCTGCCGATGCTGCTGTGTGGCTTACTCCGTTACTGTGCGTGTGACTGACCTTGCCAGAATGTACAGCAGGTCAACGTTCCTGATTGCAAGATGAGCACCGTGCGACAAGCTCATGTGGGAAATCTCACAACGGAGCCGTCGGTTCTCCTCTCTCGCTGCGTAAACAGCGTAAATTAAGTGAAAGGCATTCAAGAGATGGAACTCCCGAGACTTCAGATTCCCTCTCCAGGCAGTCCCCTTCCCCTCCCTTATGCCAGCCAGAACTGTTCTGAAAGTGTGCATGCACACACAAAATAAAGCAGAAATTGTCCTTGTCCTCCCCCAAAATAAAGCAGAAATTTCCTGTTGCCTGGCCCGACCCCTGCTGCCCATCTCTTCTCCCCTCGTAGTATGGAGGCAAGAAACATTTCCAAACTGCCCACGAAAGACCCCAGAAAGGCATTGCTGTGAGAAAAGGCAGTTTTGCCTCAGCAGCGGCGGCAGCAAATCCTCCCAGCCAGCAGGGGCACCGGACAGCAGCTGGCCCAGCAGCAGCCAGCCTAGCAGCAGCCTCGAAGCAGATCCATAAGTGTATTTATTTGTTTATTTTATATGCCGCCGAAATAAGTACTGGTTCGTTTGCTCTATTTCTGCTTTATATCGTGTGTTAATCGTTGTTACTTGTTTCAGATGCTAGGGACAATCATTTCTACATCAAATTTCGCTGAAAATGATTTTTTTGGTGAATATATTTGGGGACGTGGAACGGATCGTCCAATTTTCCATTGTTTCCTCATTTCACTTTAAGAGCATTTCGCGCTAAGAGCATTCTTCCAGAATGGATTAGTCTCGTCTTGTGAGGCACCACTGTAGTTTCATATAAACACAAATGATGCTCATATGTGCCTAAATATTAAACAGGTCACATAATACAAGTTCTGCATCTTTATTTAAAAATCCCACAATGAAATGTTGTGAAAGACATTTGCTCCTGATAAAATTTAGCCAGTAATGAATTATCAATCATATGCTTAAGGCTAGTGAAATGCCTGCAGATTGTTAAAAAGGTTAAGCTCTCTTGATTGTTTTTCAATATAATGTGAAATTCCTTACATTTAGATTCAACTTCCTTACAGAGGTCTCAAATTCAAATTGTCACAGGAAGATGAGGCACAAATACAATTTTATGAGTCTGAAGTCTGCATAGAGCAAAAATGAATATAATGAAGAGTATCCTGGTGTAATATTAAACATAAATTGAGTGTATAAATATTTACTAAAAACAGATTTATTTGTAAAGCAGTCATGCTACTGGCCATTTAGCTGGTAGTGCTTTTTTATTAACTGGAACCAATATTTGTTTTATTAATGGTTTTTTATATAATATTTTAAAGATCATATCAAGGGTGATATAATATAGGATAGAATATAATATATTCTTTTGATAGATTAAAAGAATATAATATATTCTTTTGATATAACAAAAGAAATATCTTTTGTTTCCTTTAGCCTTTTTCTCATTTGCTTCCTTTCTGTCTCACAGAATGGGAGTCATTGGTGATCATCTTCCTTGGACTCCCTCCTCCTCCCCTCTCTCAGGTAGGCTCAGATCATCTTCCCTGATTCTACTTCTTTAAGCCTCTATACTAAGGCAAGGACAATGGTGGAGTCAATACTGCCTCTGAAACAGCACCTGCCATAAAATGCAATAATGAGTGAGGTTCCTGAAGAGTGGGACTACTTCCAGCTTTCACTTCAGTTCAGCTTGTGAATCTATATGATGCTCAGCACCCTGATCTGAGTTCTACAAAGTATTGCTCTATGTCTGTCTATCTACAGTATCGATCTAATTTATAAGGCCACCCATCTGTCTAAAATAACTCTGAGCAGCAAACAAAAATAGAAACCATTAATAATAATAAATCACATTTTAAATAATGTCAAGCCTGCCTCATTACAAATTACAAAAAACACCCTCCCTATATATCCATGCCAGAGTTCCAGAAACTATATATAGCCTGGCCCCAATGCCTGAGAGGAAAGTCAGATCTTCTCAACCTTCTGAAAAACTAGTATCTTGCGGGAGGCTGTTCCACAAGGCAGGTGCCATAAAGGCACACTACCTAAGTGCTATTTCCATAATGCCTTATGGAAGGGATCTGGACCATGCCTACTCTGCCAGATCTGATGGGACATGGGCTGCAAGTTTGAAGCCCTTGCCTTAGTAGAAATATTTTTTTAGATGATGATCAACTCTTAATACATTTTACTGCAATACATAGTTTAAGAAAAGAAATAAAGATGCTCATTGAACAAAGGGTGTCAACACACTCTAGCTGATCTCAAAGTAATAGGCTCTTAAGTATTACACCCAATTAATGAAGTAAGATCTTTCATTTCTGGAGGAAGACAATATATAAGTGGTGGGAGAACTACTTGTGCACATACTGATGCCCATAAAGACTAGGCTGCCAACCTACCTATGAGTAGATGTTCACCTTGTAACATTTAGTTGCAGGGTAAATTAGAGTTACTTTATATAATTTCATTCTATTTGTTTTTCTCAACTTGATGCTTCTCAGCCTAAATGGCACAATTGTCTCAAGGGTTGGTGAAAGCTATGTTATGATAAAGTTTGCATTTCTTGAGTAACATGATACTATACGTATGCCTCAAAATAGTAAACCAAGGGCAAATGTATCCAGCTTATAGAAAACATTAAAATTATTTTGTGACTGAAAACAAAAATAATGTATACATTATATAAAGAGATTCTTACACTTTTTGCCATCATGATTCCCTTTAGTGTAACCTTAATGTATACACCTTCCCTAAAAGTCCAAACACCAAAATGGAGACAAATGAATAATTAAAACAGCACAATGAACCTTTGGGAAAAGTAGATGTATTGTAACAATGTACAACTAAAAGGCTCTTCACACCTCCCAATGGACTTTGTCTCATTTCGCGAAGACAGATAAAGCTCACAGTTTGAGAAACCTTGCTTAATCTGCCAGGATATATGCAGCAAGGCTGTTTGCATGGGTCATTTCAGATAAGAAGCATGTAGCTGAACCTGCTTCCATTAGAAATGGGAACAGATTTAAGCCTCAAGTACATGAACACCACAGGAACAGATACATCTTTATAATTCAAGGAAGCAAAACGAAAGCATAATTTTGCTAGATGCAGCACAGTATATAAATGAGTGAAAGCAATGTTATTTCATCTCTTACAGTGAATATTAGGTAATGCTAGAAATTAAGGTTAACACGGTCATACAGGTAGGATGATGAGTAAGAATTAAACAAAACAGCATGCAAAAGAATAAACAACTTACCACAGCCTTGAATAAGTTCAAAAGAGGAAAAGAGCAAATTTCTGCATTAAAACCTATTTAGCAGACAACATTATTCAGATCTGATTTTATACATTAAAAAAAGAGGGAATGTTTCCCTGGAAAGTTCTTCCTCAAAGAATATGCCTGCTGTCCCATATGATGTCTTGTGGAGGCAAACATACCCATACTATAACCAAAATAAGGAGACAGAAATACGGAGTGGTGAACAACCACCCTATAATGGACTACAAAAATCAGAAGAGAACTAGAAAGCAAAGCTAGAATGTCTATGAAATCTAATAACTAGTAAAGAATGTGGATTTCAAATCAATCAGGAGAAAAAAGTCTTTAATTATTTTGCAGCTTTACCAGGGATAATTTTGGATATCACCCTACATTTGATATTTGCACTGCCTTATTTCCATTTTATCTATTTAATAACCAACAGTATCAAATTTTGATGAGTTGTCAAAATGAAGTGGCTCCTTCTGACCTCTGTTTTAAGGGAATATGAACTTGTCTGTAAGCTGTCTAGACTAGAATACATAAGAAGGCTGCTATATAAATCTTTTAAGAAAAAAATAAACACAAAAACTTGTGTTGTGGGATTTTAGTTAAGGTAAGTACATCCGTGTCTTGCCTTATAGCCCATTACCATAGCTTCCATTTTGCTTCTATTTTTATATGAACTCTAAATCTCCATTTTAATCTATGTATTTTACTATTTTTTTCTCATATGTTCAGTACTGAGAATGTACCAAGTCAACTATGATATTCATTTGTGGAATGTATTTTTACTGCATTCTCCTTAAAAAGAGGATTTGTTGGGAAAATATGCTTTTTAGTTGAAAGTTTGCCAAGAGTAATCACTTACTTGACCATAAAATGCCACACGGTAGTATCGTCCAAATAAGCGCTTTTCAGAATTCACAACTTCTGCCACTTTCAGATAAGATCTATGGATGTCATAGTACAATTCAGACAGCCTCTGAGTTGAATGAAAGAACATTTTAAAGTAAAAACCCTGATCTTCAAACAAACTCATATAAGCAACTGGTTCTCAACCATGGAAGTAACTTTCAAGTCAACTGATTAAAGGAATCTTTCCAAATGCAACATGTATATGCAATCATCTTAAGACAAGCATCTTCCATTTGGGGTATCTTCCCTTTCCCCCCCAATGATTCTTCTATGTTTTCTTTTATTGCAAAATACCCATTAAAGAGGAAAAGGCAGAATAAATGTGAAATGGTTTTTTTGGTAGTGCTAAGTTACCTCTCTTTGGAAGCATCTAAAAAACTTGTGTTCAAATACATTTATCATTATAAGCAAGATGCACAAATTCTACGTCAATTAGAAATGGCAAAACAAATTTGCCTTTTACATCCACCTTATATGGAAGTGAATCACATTTTCCTACTATTACTATATGTTTTAAAGAGAAAATCTGCATTTAGACTAAAATAACTGTACACATAGTTTTTTTAAATAAATATTAGAGTATCAATACTCCTTTCTCATGCAACTATATATACTGAAACCATCTTTTTGTAATGCAGTCTCTTATTTAACAGGGTACACATGAACAACATAATCAGCACTTTTTCTCTTGTTGGGCAACTTACAGTAGTTTAGTTGTACAGGTAGGCTATGTACTGTATATATAAAAACTAGTTAATATGAAAAAGTTATTCTAGTTGCAAAAATCTATAAAGTAGTGATATCTTAAATTATTTTTCTCACAGTGATTTTCCCCTAAGTTTTAGCTCACCTTACCTTGAAATCTCTTTGTTTCTCAAATACGGCAATAACTGGCTTGTTAACTTCAGCAATGAGTTCATATCGTTCACATTTCCAGAGATAGTCAACACATAATTCTAGTTGTTTCACAAGGATGTCCTGAAATTTTACAAGTTAAGAAGGAACACTAAATCTGTGATACAAAATACAACTAATTTTTCTGCAATTCAAATTCCTTAAAAAGAAATAAATGTAATTAAGACCTTAATTCTTATGCTTTGTTGGGTATAGGACTTACTAAAAACTGAACTGAACCCTATGAAAACATACTTAAGATAAATTATAAATAATATAACTGCTAACCTCATTGTATGGTGTATCTTGCATTCCAGAATCTTCTTTCATAGCTTCTTCTTCTTTAATATTTGGTGTAATGTTGATAAAAGCTGGCCATCCCATAGAAAACAAGCCTTTACAAACAAGAGAAAGAGTCCCATCAGTGCTTGAGTAACAATTGTTTAAATAATCATGATAAAAAATAGGAAGACACTATATATGCTTATTAAAAATACTATCCATATCATTAAGCCTCTTGTAAACACTGCAGATAGCTATAATTTGATAATTCTGGCAAAAGAATCTTCTTATCCAAAAGCATAATTTGAGAAATTCTAAATGAGACCCAGACAATGGTAAGGATGATATATTAAAATGTTTATGATTCTGAAATATGTTCTTATAAATAAATATCTCTCAGAAGAATAAATAATGTATAAATATGGAATTCGCTGAGTTAAGTCTGTGGTTGTATATGTAAAAATATGTACTGATATCAATCTTGATTCATGTGAAGCCATAATTGGTTGAAGGTTGGTCCCAATCTAATGGGAGCTACAAAACCTTCAATCCACCAATTTCCCAAGCTTATTTTTCAAAGGATAATGAAGGCAAGGAAAGTGTTGGGGAATTTAATACGTAACAACAGCATTCCTTAGTTCACAAAGCAAGGATTCTGGAATCTCAAGGGCACTGTTGAGTGTGTTTATGGCTGTGGGAACTGAAACCAGGATGAACTGAAAATTCTATTTTCCAAGTTGACTGGCATCAGATTTAGGACTTGGCTGAAAAGTTTCAAATGGGGTTCTTCAAATGTTGTCAAGCCCATAAATGGTCATGGTTAGAACACTCACTTCCTCCAGTGTGAGTTGTTAGTAAGACATTATTATCAGAGAGTTCAGCATCTTCCAGGAGCAGACGAGAGGTACAAATCTTTTCCATTTTCCAGTAACCTATGGTAGTGTGAGATGTTATTAGCATTTGGTTACTTGAATGTGTTAATACATGCATATTTATTTATATAAGCCAAAACATGGAACAATAATGGCCCTCTCATCTCAAAGTAAAGAAAAAATAATACACAAATATATAAAACTTGATTTTTATGTAAAATGCATAAAAACATGACATGTTTTTAGTTCTATCTTACATGGGAAATATCTGAGAAGAGTCAAAACAATTTAAAGAATAAATACGAAAGCTCATACGTGTCATAAAAATAGATTGTTTATCATTTCTATTCACACCTTACTGTTTTCTGAATCAATCAAACCTTTTAAATGTGCTTTTTCTTACCCTTTCTCTTCAAATATTCAGCAATAAGGGCAGCTATATGGATGTAGCACATAGCAGCCTGCAACAAAAAATGTTGTATAAGTTTTAATGCTAAAGAACTGCAACAAAAGCTAAAATTTCCAGAGGATAATATTCTCTTGAATTACATACCTATGACATGTAATTTGACAACTGGATAATGTGAATGAATTTTCTGTGCCCTTATTATAGCTAAAAGACTGATATTAACTGAGTTCCTCAGTTAAATGCTGCTTTTTTGCTCTCTTTACAGGAAACCTGGAATAACATTCATGGAGCCTATTTTAAAGAGTATAGAGTATGCTATTTATTTGTTATTTCTTCTAGTCATCAGAAAACTAAGACTTGTCTTGGGAATATCTTCCCAAGTTGCCTGATTTTGTTCCCCTATTTGTGACATTCATCCGACCTACAACTGATGATTAGTGTAAATCTTAGTGATTGCCACTATTATTTCCATTACTGTTTATTAATATTATTGTTATATTATTTTGTGTCTACTTTTTACTCATATCTATATAGTTTAGGTGTAGTTTCTACATAAAGTTTCTGGATTAAAGGCTGTATTTTGGACAGCTGGTGCAAAACATTGTAGGAGGAACCTTAAGAGTTGTTTAATGCTGTAGCATCAAGACAACCACACTGAAAATTAATATTGCACCTTAATTTTCTTTTTTCTCTTTATAAAATGATTTCATTTATATTCTGAATTCTGCTAATCACTGTTTTCTTCCATGTTTGAAAATATATTGTGTTTTAGTTATTAAACAGTGATTATGTCCTGATTCCCCCCAGTGAGACACCACCTTGCTGTGGTTGGGGGGCTTGTGTGCTCTGAAGAAGATGAGAGCTCTGCCAGAGG
>JANHZU010006765.1:118379-131192 GCA_032468055.1 Acrochordus granulatus | reverse complement strand
AAATCCAGTCCAGATGCCTGTTTTTTAAACTTTGTTGTGATGCAATTACCCTGGACGAGTGAGAGTCTTCACAGATAAGCATCTCTTATGCTCTTATTAGATGGATAGACAATGTTCAGTTTAACAGTACCAGTTGTGGGTTTGTTTTTGGCAAATAATAATTTCAGAAATGCATGCCAATCCAAAATACATTAAGAAGTATTAAGATTCTGTTAACACATAATTTTTCTATTCATGTTAAATTAAATTTAAGAGCTTATTTTGTGATTTTGTACAATGAAGTAATGGTGAAAATTTGACACACTACACTGCAGCTGCTATGTCTTTCTTTCAATGAGACTTGATACTGATTATTATATAAAGAAATTATAATACAAAGCCATTATGGAAAGCTTCATTCTGCTTCCCTGCCTTCAATGTCTAGCTGTAAAACGAAATCAGTGTTTATTTTGAATTGCAGAACAAGGGAATGATTTTTCCTTTACTGCTTTGAATGCATTCATATGCCATGACATAAGAAGATTATATTGGCAACTGTTGTTTTTACATTAACTGTCACTGAACAAACTAGTTTTCTAAGAACTTAGTATCATAATACAAAAAAAAATGAATCAAAAAGTGCAGCACTTTTTAAAAATCTGTCTTCAATATATCAAAAAAATCCAACATGTGACTTACTCTTGATTTTAGACACTTTCAGGATGGCAGGAAATTCATGCCCAGATTTCCCTTTTAAAGTAAACCAGAAAAGCCTGGTTTTGAGAATAAAGTAAAAGTAAAAATAGCCACCAACAGGAAGCTTTGGTTATTTTTATATTAATGGTGCTGGATGATAGGAAGATATCTCCCTCTTTGCCATGTATCCTTCAAAATTGACTTTGAAATGACTTTTATCCAGAAATACTAACATTAATAACTTTCTACATTATTCCCTACACAATCAGATCTTGGAGCTTTTTAAAATCAAATTTCTGAAAAGTATTTAGTATCCAATGAAGTAATGGAGTATAGGCCCCATAAAATTCTGGTCAGTTCTACTGCCAATTCTTGTAATATAATTTTTCACATGTCTGGGGAAAAAGTACAAATTAATAATATTAATTAGTATTGTTAATATTATCACCATCACTTATCTGCTGCTGATCCTTGATAGCTTACAACAATGGAATATGTACTTAGCCTCTGTTAGGCTATCACAGCTATTTTGCATTATCCTTTCATATCTTTTATTAAATCTTACCACTGTGTCAAAAGCCCAGATGTTTGACAGGATGAACTTGACCCTTTCAAAGTTCCATTATTCCGGGTGGCCTGAACAAACTTAAGCGCAGCAGCAATTTTCCTGATATAAATAAAATTTAAAATTGAATCATAATATTTATTATCATTATCAGGAAAAAATATTTTAAAAAGTACTGTATTATCAGAATCATATTTATATCAGAATCGTAGTCTATTATCAGAAAATAATAAGGTCATGTACAAATAACCCTTATAAAATCTTCTTAGTAAGATTTCTAAATGCTTCCATATTATTTATCTCTTTATATTAAACTTCCATTAATGTCAGCTATGTTTTATTTTTGCAGCCTGTTCTTATGCAAATGTTTATGGGAACTTAATTAAAGTTCTTCACAGAAAGATGAGCATATATTTTTAAACTTTATGATCTATTTCAACTTCACTGAAATTCATACTTATGCTGATTTAGATTCAACACACACATACTAAAGTTTCCTGAAGTTACATACAAAATTCCACTTGTCTTTCAAATATCTTGATAGTTGTTTTATGAATAAAACATTACCTTCCTATATTTCGTTTTCCTAGGTATCTGAAATTCTGAAGGCAAACCCTAAAAGATTAAAAAGAACAATCACACATGGTTTTCCATCACTGCATTATTTTCCTTCTCTTACAAAACATCACAGCTAGAGTTTGATAAAAACCTGATGAATACTAAAAACATTTTAAGTAAATAACTGCAATCATGCTACTTTCAGACAGGAACAATCTTCTTCACCCTCTTGCCACAAAAAACAAATTTCACTATCACATTTAGCAAACAGATATTTGCTGTATGTTTATTTAAATGTGTTATAAATAAATGGTAGATTTCCCAAGCAATGAAAGGAAACGCCTTTCCAAATTCCAGTTGTACATTTTGTGAAATTATTCCCAGACAATATCAAAAGGAGTTTCATGAAAACTGTCCACTGCCAGTAGTAGACCTACTGGCTACTATTTGAAGTTCACTTGAGTGAAATTGCTACTTTGCAGTTTCATTTTTTGCAGACTTTAATTTTCCCATAAGGCATTTCTGAGATTTAAACCTTTATTTTGCACTGAAAATACCAACTATTTGCATTTATGTAGGATTAGCACTGTTCCAATGAAGTTAGAGAATGAGCTCTCCCAACACATTCCTTTTAGCAGGAGAATATATGATAGTTGGGAAAATTTACACTGTATAACCCTAATTCTGTATTGCCTATGGAGACAGTGAGACGTCTCATAGTGGACAGGATGGGGTAAAGCTTCTCATCAATACAGATCTACTGATGGAAAGCAGAAAAGGCCATTTTTATCCAATCATTTTCGTACTTCACTTGGTAATTACTCTTTTTTCTACATGACCTTCTAAAAGCAAAACACATGTATTTTGTTTTTAGAATGCTAAAAATTGAGGATGACATTGCTGAAATCTTGTCAAATTTGATGACTACATGAAACTGGATACTATGAAAATTAAAATGGGATAGGGAAAGAGAAGCATTGGCACATTATATAAATTTCTACATTATTTGATTACGACAAGAGGAGCAAAAATTTTCCATTTGAGTTACAATAGAATGAAGACAAGGAATACGACCCATAATAGTTCTAGACTATACATTTTTTTCTTTTCTTCATTGCCAACCAAGTAAAGAAAACAATCATTAACTTTTCACAATTTAAATCCACATAATATTAACATGCATGGATGATAGGAGCGATTGCCCCAGCTGCATAAGTTTGGGTGGGATATGGATCTCTTTGGAAAGATTTGTAAAAAATATGGGGATTGAAATTTATAAATACTCTTCAGAACAAAGTTTGCCTCTTTGAATTTGTTTCTTTCTATTTCAATTAATACCAATAACAGCCTTGAAATAACAAACCTCAGAGTGAGCTTACTCTAAAATGCCGAAGAAATCTGTTATCTCTGTAAATGGAGCCCTCTGCCAGTAGGAGATCAGTGTATCTAAAAATAGATAACCAAACATATAATATAAATACATTATTTATTCTCTGGCATCAGATTCTCTGTCATACACTGTGTTCAGATGTAACCCAATGGCAATATTTACAGCTACAACATTTGTTAACCTTGTATGGATCATCAGCTTTCTTAGCTTCTAAGACACCTGCGATACTTGTTAAATCTTTTAAAACTAAAAACCTACCATTAGTTTTTATATATGTTATCAGTAAATCAGTTTGATATGAAGATGCTAAGAAATGAATAGAATAAAGAATTTGAGGCTCCTATATTGCTTAGACAATGGAAAGTGAATAAGAGAGAGATCAGAGAGAAATAAAAATAATAATATTAGTAGAGGAAAGAAAATGGCTTTCCTGACTGATCACTGTGGGTCTGTACACTTCTGCCTTAAGCCCACTCACAGTAGTCTTGTAAAACTAGTAGCAAGGACATTTGTCCCAAGAGAATATGATGCTCAGGAGAAATTAAGAAAGCAGGCCCAGATACATTTCACTGTTCTCTTACCTTCTGAAACTGTTTTCATAATATGAAGAAAACACATTAAGAGACTTCTTGTTTCTGCTTGATCTAATTTGTCAAAACGAACAGCTGACCCAATCAGAGACAATGGCCTCACAATCTGTTGTGGCAAGATATGAAGAGTCTTGATAAATCAGTTTTACCTTTAAAATATACTTATGTCTGTACACTTTAGGACTTTGTAGTGCTTTGGAACATGTGTTGGGTGCAAGTAGAGCCAGTTTGGTCTAGAGGTTAAGGCTCCAGGCTAGAAACTGGGAGATCAAGAGTTCTAATCCACGAAAGCTGGCTGGGTGACTTTGTCACTCCCTCTCAGCCCAACGCACCTCACAGGTTTGTTGTGGGGAAAATAGAAGAGGAATGTGTTGGATATGTTTGTCACCCTGAGTTGTTTATAAAAATAATAAAGGCAGCATATAAATAAAATAAAAAACAGAATAATGAAATAAGTGTAGCACCATGTGAAGCAGAGGCAGCTGCATTAAGGAATTGTCAACAAATGCTATATGAATGGCTCCACATGCTCTAAAGCATCTTTCCCCATTAAAAATGAAGTATTGTGCTGTCCTAAGTCATATGACTATATACCTTCTCACAGGCTTCATTTGTCTCACTGTTCTTTTCGTTGGTACTCGGGTTAGAGTCAAGACTTCCTAGGGAACCTCTGGAGTCAGCACAGTTTGCTGCAGGAATAACTATTGATGAAAAAGCTGGAAACAAAAGCCACAACGAATGTGCTAAAATGATGCTTATGGACACAACAATTAAGCAGGATGAAAAAACAAAGTATGGTATGTAACACTGACTTGACATTGTTAAGAACAACTAAAGCTCAGTTAAATGACAATGTTGAATGGCTATGAACCTGAGTGCATGAAACAGAGTGGAAATATAATGACAAAGATGATGATACATACTGTACTATAGATGGTTTTAGACACATTCTCATACATGATGGAACAAAAACCATAGAAGTAGAAACATTTATTGAGTGCAATTAATATTACATCTTGAGATACGTACATACAATACACAATACAGACATTATTATTTTACCAAACTGTTGTGTTGTGAACTTTTAACAATAGAAACACAACTATCCATACCTAGAAATTGGAAGGTGGGAAAGAGCCAGCTTCCTGTGCACTGCATACATATGTGATGTGCCAGAAACCAACCCCCTCTCACCTTCTCCCACCCTGTACAAGTTGCAGCCTCATGGCAAAACCTGAAACATTGTGGTGATGGGAGAAGTCAGGAAAGAGCCAAATTCCAGTTCATTGCAAAGGTATGTGGTATACCAGAAACCAACACTCTCTCACCCTCTCCCAATTGCCCCCATACCGCTCCTGCAACCATCCAAAGCAAATAAGACCGCTTGTTCAGGAAAGGGGAAAATGTACTGTTTCAATTCTGGAGTGTGGGTCTACAGCATTGCCATCAGGTTTTACTATGTTGCTACCATCCCTGCAAGCAAAACTGCATTCTAGATGTTTTTCATGCTTTTTGGATTTGAAAACAAAACAGACTTACAAAAAGCCTCTAGTAACATAACTTGTTTGTATATAGAGCACTGTCTGTATTTGTATTCTATAAATTGGGTTAGATTTTACATCCACACACACATGTAGGCATCTGCAATCTAAAATAATGATATATTACCTCTTATTAGAAAATCCTTAGCAACTAATAATAAAATATAACAAAATCAAATTATAAAAATGCTATAGGAAAGGCATCTATAGATGAGCTATTGCTAATTCAAGGGGGACTGCATTTGTTTCTTGTATAGTTATAATATTTTTTAAAAAATTGTGTCTCAGTATCAGATATGATAATTCAACAGCCATGAATATCTCAAGGAATTAGAGGGTTTTGGATCTAGTGGAGCCAAACTCAGTATACTGTATCTTCTCTACTCCCCTCCTAAGAAGACATTGTTTCCTGCAAGAAACCCTACAAAATAATTTGTATGTAACAAATTGGTAATAATGAAACCTGCAATTGAGCAAAACAGTTATTTTTATGGACATGCTTTATTACCTGCAATCGAATTAAGAACATCTTTGGAGAAAGAGGTATCTATTGAATTTGCATGTTTCATTGTTGACTGACTCTGAAATCCTCCAGTAGTGCTCAAATCATCCCTAGATCCCTGGATTTCAATGAAAGCCAGAGATCAAATTTAAGTATTACATCATTTTTCAAAATCTGTCACTTATGTTATAGTTTATAATTACTTTATTTATTAATTAAATGTATACGCTGCCAAACTCAAAAACTACTCTCCATGGCTTACAGTAGAACAATATAAAAAATTAAAGTCATTAAAAATTAATAATATTACTGCTTTAATATTGATATAAAACCACAATTTTTGCCTTCTGCTGACAAGTTTATCATCACTACCACCACATTAATCTATTGATATTAATATGTATAAATATAAATAAATTTCTTTTTCAAAGTGATCAAATTCATTTAAAATTTCCCCCCCTTTATGTTTCCCATAATTCTAAACCAACGTAAAGATGGTAATCTTAACATATCAGATAAGAGAAGGCAGAGTTTAGTGAAAAAGTAAGGGAGACTACTTTATGTTGCAGATGCGTGACAGTTGCTGAACCTGACCTGTTGTGCCCAGCCAGTAAACTTTCAAGTGATAAGAAGTTCAAACTGGATTATCTTTGTCCCATAATTATTAACTGCAATGGATTTATTTTAAGTATGCTTTTAGTCTGAATCCATCAATGCTGTCCTTCAGTTGAATCCATCAATGCCTGGCAGTGTAGCTAATTTAAGTGACGTTAAACTAATATGATAAATTAGAGTTGAGCCAAACATGAGATGGTCTGTATATAAATTTAATAAATAAATATTATTTATCTAAACTAATCTAGCAGAAGAAGAATTTTAAAATGTTAGCAGTATGATTTTATGAAAAATTAAATTGCTATGGCACATTACGAGAACCCACCTGATTAGATGTATTTATGCTGAATAGAAACATATCTTTCAGATATATCCTTGGCATATTGTCCAAAAGCATCCCATAAAGAGGCATATACAAGTTTGCTATTTTTGCCTGTTTCTCCTGAAGAAAAAGACATTCAAAGAAGATGGCTCAATGTAGTCAATTGAATGATTTATTCATACAAGGCAAAAAAATCAAACTTTCATACCGGATCCCTATATCGATCATCAAATGAATGCTTTGCCATTAGATTTTTGAGCATGGCCAAGGCCATGTGTCTGATATCCTGGTCTTCTTGGAGTGCACATCCAACCTCTCGAAGAAGTAATCCAATTAAAAAATGCTTCCGGCAAAATTCATTTGTCACAATATATTCTGGAACATCTAGATGAAGAGAGGCAAGAGATTGATATGTCTAAACTTGCCATAAGTTTTAGCTTCACTAAGTTATAAATATATAGTAAAAAGAGGCTATAAATATTGTTATTCTTATAACTGAATTAACAAATGTTAGAAAAGACAAACTCTTGTAGAATTTAACTGATAAGTCTGCCAATGTTGCAGTTTGAGTTAAAAATTAATACTAATTTCTCTTAATCTGTACCTTATGTACGTTAATATTTTCTTTAGTATTTGACAGAATAAAGTAGATGTTGAAATGACTGTGGAGTGAAAAAGTATAGTTCATAAAAGTTTAACTGTTTAGAAATAACAAGTTTTGTATTTTTATTTTAAAGGTCTTTGAGTTAATACAATGTACAGTATACTATTACTCCAATCATGTCTGCCAGACAAAGTTGTTGGAGAACAATTCCATTTCAAACTTGGATTCAAAGCAGAGTAATAGGTAATTTTTAAAGTGATAGAAATGGAATTTGATAATGCAACATTTAATACCTAAGACTGCAAGCTGTATTTGGACTTACCTGATGCATGAAACTGCTGTGTTGTTTCTGATGGTGTGATTGGATCTTGAATGGTTTGGTAGAAATACATGGAAAGGGGAAGAAAAGAGGAATATTCATACAATTAGATTAATGGCATTATTAATTGTAAAGATATAATTTACTAGTATCATATTTGCTTGCAGTCACTCGCCCGCAGTCGAACCCTGAAATAAAGGTATTGTCCGCCTTTGTATTACTGGTTGTGTTCTAGTGGGACTTTTAAGGATCTTTTCGACTTCTGCATTGAGTAGAGGTTGGCCTCTTGGCTCTATAAGTCAGAACTGAGAAAATCTTATTAAACCATACTTTTCCAGTCTTGTTCCCTGAACAAGACTGTGACTGCAAGACTTTTTTATTAGAGACTTAAATTCATTGTCATTTTTCTAAAGAAAAACAAGAAACATATTGTTCTGTAAAGTATTGTGCATACAAAAACTACAAAAGGATTTTTCATAATCTTGTGGTTAAACATTCAGTATAACAAGCAACAATGTTTCACTGCAACATTGATTTCCTTTGCATTGTTTTACTAATGATTAAAATAAAACAAGACAAATAGCAATAAAACAGGACACAAAAGCACTTTTCATTCCAGTGGTATTGCTTGATAAGTAATTTGAGTATATATTTCACTTTTTCTAATACATAATCCCTTGATTGCATATTTCATCTTCTCTAATTGCAAGATCAGTTTTATTTTTAATAGTATATCTTTCATACAGAGTAGAAACTAGATGACAGTCCCACTATGGCTTAGATGAAATGTAATATTTATTTGATTGGAAAGAGTCAACATTTAGTAACCTGAATGTACATTTTCAGTTTCAAGCTATCTTTTATTCTATCTTTTTTTATTTATAAAAGTCAGGCAATTTTAAATTCATGATTCATGCTTTTTTTTTGCTGCTTTAAAAGAAATTCTAAAAATAGTAATAGTGACTAAAATAGCATTCACTTACATACACATGTGAAGTAAGCAGTGTCCACTTTTTATAGCAAATGTGAAATTTGCATGCTGACTTTATATAATGTAAAACCATGGTACTTTTTGTGAGCTTTATTATTAAGTATATATGCTTAAAATTGTGTACAATTTGCTTTGTTTTACAATAAATATTATATAAAACCACAAGTGCTTACCTGGAATGTTTGCTGATTTCAGTGGTAGGCAGAGAGGAATGAAGTGTTCATAATTACATACTTCTTGAAGAAAATCAAATTTATACTGGAACAAAATCTGAAAGATTACATTATTGGGTGATGATTGGTAATTTCTCTTCATTAATTGCAGGCATGTACATTCATTAATCTGTCTGCATAACTAAGTTAAATTATAGTTATATAGGTTAATGAATGTGCATGTTCAGACATATATGTACAGCAGTATTATTTTCATGCAAGATAATTTTTTTTAAATGAGAAAGTTGTTGTAGCAGTACTAAACAAATAAAAGAAAAGGGAATCTGGTAGACTGATAGTTGCTTAGATTTGTTTAATCAAGAAACATGCTTTTCCCTGCTGCAGAAAAAAAAATGAGCAAGCAACACACAAATTCCTACGAAGAGATCCCTGTTTTGATTAGGAGACATATGATTTAATGGACTGACTTTTCATTTTTGCAAGGGCATAAATAGATTAACCAAAATCAGCTGCACGTTATGGAGAAGCACTCTATTAGGTTAGAGTTGCGGTTAGAATTTTGCTTTGTAAAATGTTCAGAAAACTTTCATTCTGAATAACAAAAGGAAACAAATATGCTAGGAAGACCTATTCTCCTTTTTTACTAAGTCTGATAATTTCTAAAGCAAAAGGAGAGGTCCGTATAATTGCAAACAGACATCGGTTTAGTTACCTTGTCTTCACCTTGTCCAAACATGCTTACGTAGTTATTAATTAATTTAAATACAAATCCACGATCCATGAATGTGAAGCATCGCTAAAAAAAAAAACCAGAAATGATTAAATTTATTTCCCTAAGAAAAGACTTTTAACAAAATAAAATACTTAATAAGGAATCATTATCATCCTTGCAAACTTGTAATAAATCCTGAAGATCAAGTGTTAAAGAAAAATATTCAATTCAGTAATTTTCTGATTAACCTAAATATCAATTTATATAAATGGCAGTACAAAATTAACATATTTATTGCTTTAAATAAATAGGCATTGTAAAGCAAGGGCTTTAGAAAACTCACTAAAGTATTGAGTCAAAATATGTAATTATGTTCAAATGAAACATAAAAGGTAAAGGTTTCCCCTGCCAGTCATGACTGACTCTGTGGGGCAGTGCTCATCTGTTTCATAGCTAAAGAGCTGGCATTGTCCAAAGATGCTTCCGTGGTCATTTGGCCAGCATGACTATACACCAACCTTCCCACCGGATTTGGTACCTATTTATCTACTTGCATTTTTACATGCTTTTGAACTGCTAGGTTGACAGGACCTGGGGCACGAACGGGAGCTCAGCCCATTAAGCGGCAGTGCTTGGGTCTTGAATTTGAGCCACCAGTCTTCTGGCTGAAAAGCCTAGCATCTTAACCGATCAGCCATTGTGCCCCCTCAAATTAAACATACTGTATCTTATAGCTATTTGTCAAAGTCTTGAATGTTTGGCTATTAAAGGCATTTTGTCCTTCTGCAAATCTGAAAATTGAATGGAAATCCTTTATTAAATTAACAATGCTAGATTTTAATAGAGTTATCTCCTTTATTATAGAGACTGCTGTATTGTCTTTTTGGTGAAGAAGCATTCAAATATTTCTTCTTTTACATTTTGGTTATGAACTTTCAGCAATACCATGCACAATCTTAATCAGAATAGATGAATTACATAATTAAATTCCATCTTACGCCATCAGCATGGAGAAATATTTACTTCTTATATATAAATTTTTATTAGTTTTCAACAACGTAAAAACATAGTAAAACAACATAAAATACGTAGTAAAAACAACTAAAAACAACACATGACATCAAATAAAACAATTATCTACAATACATATATTGTATTGTATTTGTATTTAAGGAAATACAAAGGATGTGAAGGCTTTCTCACTGAAGATTATGGATCACATCACAAAACAAAGAAAAGGAAAATAAAGGGGGAAGGGAAAAAGGAAAAAAAGGGAGAAAAATGGAGGGAAAACAAACCTTCTCTCATATAACATTCCTGAACTCATTGTGTATGCATATCTTTCCACATCACACATGTTCCCCTGGATATTTACTATGAAAATGATTGCAATGCCTGAGGATCCTGCAGCATACCAGCAAGCTAACATTTATATTGAATACATCTTACCTTCAGAAACCTGCCAACTCCGTGGCTTGCATTCTTTGTCTCTTCAAAAGAATCTATGTGTTTACAAGTAACATGATCTGATACGTTCATTATAAGTTCATCTAGTTCAATTCTGTATGACTCTGGAAACCTCTCAGTTCGAGGAATCTGGTAGAACAGCAGATGGCTTTTTCAAAATAAGGAACTGATCTGGACAATACTAATATTTCACAATGCTTCCTCCCCCTCTCCAAACAAAGAAATTGGAGGAATTTGTGGAATTGCTCCAGTCTAAATGATAAGAGACATCATTCTGATGAACAGTTTAATGATGGCATATTTTTATTTAGAACATGCATATAGATGGACACTATCTCATTAAGGGTCCTAGGTGGATTACAAAGTACTGTGAAAACAGACAACTAAATCCCACAATTTTAATTATCATTAAAAGAAAACCCAGGAAAATAAATATGTTTTGAGATGTGTCTTAATATGTACCAGAAGAGCACTTCAGTTCTAGTTCAATAAGAAGGGCTCCTCTTAGAGAAAGCCAAATAGGTTGTTAAAATGATATTGATAACCTAAAGTGCAGCATAAACTATACGATAATAGGCAGTCCTATAAATAGTTTGGTCTAACTTTTGAGACCTTTGGGCCGAATACTGTTCAGAACAGATGTATTGCATTGATATAACTGCAGAAGCATTTATTAACGGTCACAAGAAGATCAGAAGGGTATTATGTCAATTTATGTAGGAAAAGACATAAATCTGTTAACCTCAATATTATCTAGTCTATTTTGCAGTAGTCCTACAAGAGGGGGAGATCTTCCATATTTCTCATCCATTAAACAAATAATAGCAATAATATAGTAATAATCTAAACAAAGCAGGGGTTAAGTGCCTGAAAAGCTGAATTTACAGCTAAGCTCATGTGAAGTCTGACCCTGTCTTCTTAAAAATAACAGTGCGACAATGAAATCTGAAGAAGCTCAGGAAACTGAAGCCAAGGTTTGGGGGCCACTTGTAGATCTTGAACTCAGGACTGTATTATCTTGTTTTAACAAACTACATATTCTTGCTTATTTAGATTGCTTTAAAAAAACTGACTTACAATTACCTGGAAGTTTAATTAAATAATTGAGACTGGAATATAAAAATATAGAACAAGAGTGCATTATATAAAATACTGTACTTAAAGAACATATTTAATTATCTCTCCAAACAACAAGAAGAACTAGGATAGTCTTTTGCCCCCTTTCTATGCTAATTATAGATTTGTTTCTACCTCCCCGTTTTTTTAGTTGGCTACAGGCAATCCTCGATCAACAACTATTCATTCAGCAACCATTCAAAGTTATGATGGTGTTGAATAAGGAGGGATTACAACTGATGCTTGGAGTTCTGGTTGTCCCAACACTCCTGTGATGAGATTGTCATGATTGGCAACCAGTTTGCACTTATGACTGATTTCAGCGCATTGTGATCACCATTTGCAACCTGATTGCAACAAAGGTTGCAAGTGGCTGTAGAAAGTCTCCCCCACCCATGCATCCTCTTCTAGGCCTGCTATGCTTGTATTGTGCAGGCACTCATACATTGCTGTGCGCTTTCTCTGACCCAATGCCTCTTGCAACACCCTTGCACCTCCTGAACTTGCATCACATTCTTGTGCACCATCTCACACCTTCTCCAACCCACACCATGGAGGTTCTCTCGTGAACCTCCATTCTCTCACACACCCTGATCCTCAGTATGCCTCCCTTGTATCCTGGCATACCCTCCCTCCCTCCCTCAGCCATCAGCAGCCACTTACCTGTCTGCTA
>JANHZU010006765.1:84960-103577 GCA_032468055.1 Acrochordus granulatus | reverse complement strand
CAAAGCCCTTCATGGCATGGGGCCAAGCTATCTGAGGAACCGTGTCACCCCGATGGGGAGTTCCCGACCCACCAGAATCAGCAGAAGTGTCCTCCAGTTCCTGTCAACTAAGGAATTTCGTCTGGTGGGGTCTAGGAGAAGAGCCTTCTTTGCTGTGGCTCCCGCCCTATGGAATATCCTTCCCCCCGAGCTGATGGCCTTCCCGAAAGGCCTTAAGACCTGGCTCTGCGAGATGGCCTGGGGCTCCGGCGGGGGGTTCATTATCATCCTGGAGTTGGCTGGTGGATCACTAGCCATCCTCATCCTCCTTTTTTACATGTTGAATACTTCTTAGCCCACCCCGCTAGTTCTGCCGGGTTTTTTATTTTATTTTAATGTTTTATTTTATTGTTTTAACTGATGTTTTTAATTTTTGTTTTTTGTTAGCTGCCGAGAGTCTTCAGATTTTGGCAGCATAGAAATTTAATAAATAAATAGGGGTTCAAAAACAAAATGAAACAAAAAAGGCAGCCATCATTCAGTAGCCAGATTTTTTAAAAGTTCCGTTTAGCGAAAAACCTATCTTTGTTGGATCTCTTCAGACAAATTAGTCAAGAAGAGAACAGTTATGAGCAATGCTTCTGCAGTATGTGACCAAACCGTGAAGATATATGGATAAAGATATTTATACAAATGTTTCCCACTCTTTTTCTAACTAAAAGGCCAAACTGCTCAATTCACTATAGTCATTACTGTATGCAGTGTACAAATATGAATGGAGATTTAATGGAGCTATTAGCAGCTTATGAAATATTACCTATTTCACAGAGGATCCAACATTAAATTATGTTTTTATTTGCAGACGTTCATAACAGACATAACAGTCCATCATGAATTTACAGAGGTATATGGGTTATATTCAAAATCTGTAAAATAGGTGTCTTCACAATGTCATCTGTTATCTCTGGCAGAATATGAAAGATAAGTAATCCAAACTGCATGAAAAAGGCACCACGTGAAGGCATGTTTATACAGAATTATAGACATTCAGAACAGTCTCTTATAAGACAATGTATTCACCAATGAATTTATTTATTATCAGATATTGTTTGCTTAGTTCCAATAAGAGAATACAAATAGGCAAGGATTTCACATATGCACAACATTCTATGGATGACATGGTATGTGATATATTTTGAGAAAAATTTTATACTTGACTCATCTGCTTTAATTAACGATAAGATTGTTTTACAAGGAATAAAACAAAGAAGTAAATACTACACAATACCTTCCCAACTGCAGGATCCTGAAGGTTTAAATAAGAGGGAGGTAGAATTGTTGCCACTGGTATGCTATGTTCTCGAGATATTAGGTGATCATCTTTCAGCAAAGGCAGCCAAGCATATCCCACTGTACCAAAACAGATATTAACATTGGAACATTTTGATTTATTTAAATATAAAAAATAACAATTACCAAAACCAGGTATTTTCTCAAATGCTTGACCTGAAACAGGGAAATAAAGTATACAGGAATAATATAGACAGTATTTGAGCAAAAATCTAGTATAGGTACCTGATGTTTCCAGGGCCTCTTTCTTTTTGGTATTTGCTTTTGCATTTATGTCACAGGTGACATGATAAAATGAAAACAGAATATGATGTTTCTTATGAAGTTGAGTTGGCAGTTCAATTTTTATCTGAAATGTAAAATATTACATCCATCTTAAGTTAACTGAATTAAAGCAAAGAGAAGATAGCAGGGACTAATTCTGATCCCACACTGTTATTCAGTTATCTGCTCTTAAAGGCCAGGAAGATCAAAAGGATTTCAATACAAGTATTGCATCAGGATTACCAAAGACATATATCACTAAGACCGGGTTGTCTAGGGAGGGGGAGCCTCCCACCTAAGTAATGAGCTCACTCATGCTTCAAGTGAGGAACCAGCCATGATCACAGATTGGAGGAGTAGCTGCAGTATACAAGAGACTCCGGTGGCTTTGCAGATAACCAGAAATAAGTTTCTGTATGTGAAACTGAGTTCTAGATATTAAATTTGATTGCTGCTCTGTTGTATAGCAACTTCCCTGCTGTGGAATACCAAAACTTGCTGTCCTGGGCATGGAGACAGGTTGCTCTAGAGTTCATAGCCTCTAAGGAAGACATGGACTTGATTTATAGAGATCACACACTTCACCTAGTTTTTTTGTCTTTTGGCATTAGCAATATGAGCTGGGTAATGGGGGATCTACTATGGTCAGATCACTCTGATTGCTTTAGAATTTTCTGTAACTGCTTCCCACCACAGGGAAACAGGATCTGTTAATTCAGCCATCCCAGGTGCCCGATGAATCCTGTGGGGTTTCAGATGGAGCATGGGATTGTTCTCAAGCCTCTGGTGCACAGCTGATGAAGTGTTGTTCATCACTTGGAATGAGAAGGAAATAATTATTAGATTGTACCTATGTTGTTTCTCTCTGCCTGCAGTTCCTGTGTCACAAACTGACTATCGTGCTATTTGAGAAAAGAGTACTTGTCCTACCAAATACAACTAAGAGCCTTTATTTAGGATTACCTGATGGTGAAAATAGTGGCAAAACATAAACATTTTTTCTGCTATGATCACATTTGCAGATAGCTAGCTGATAGATCTGTTCAGGGTGGCTCAGATCCTCTCGGGAAAGTAGATCCCAGAAAGCCACTATGTGGAGTGTTCAAGGCATCTGGTGAATAAAGTTATTTGTATTTGTTTTAAATTGGACTCTTTGTGTTTCAGATTTTATGGTGTAATCTGAAGCATAATCTCTAAATTATCCAGAAGGAGTTTGAGCCTCTTGAATCTGAGGAAACGGATAGAATCTCAGGATGCTCAGGTATCTGAATACTAGGTTTATAACTTTCCTAGTTACCTAATGCTGCCAAGGAGGTAAATTGTGGTAGAACCAGACAATAGTTAATTGTTCCTTGAACAAGTTCCATCCATATTAAGGAGGTAGTGATCCATACCTTGTTCAAAAAATCATTCTGGAACCCACAATGTTGGATTTTTTTTTTCTAATTTCCAGTCTTCTTTTTTAGTGAAAGGTTCTGGAGAAGGTGTTCAATCTGCATTTTCAGAGAGATCGGGAAGAAATTGACTGTCTGGACCCTTTTAAGTCAAATTCAGGCCTGGGAATAGTACTGAGACATGGATGAAGCTTCAAAAATGTGATGAAAAAATAGGATTTTTGCCTATTTTGATCTGTAGCAGCTTTTGATAGTGTTAATGATATCCTTTAGAACTGATTTGTATGTAGAAATGGAGGGGAATGGCGTTGCAGTGCTTCTTTTCCTTCTTTTCATACTGGTTCCAATCAGTGTCAGTAGGTGGGGGAGAAGATCGAGATCTAGGTATCTGGTGTTCAGGATTATTTAGGGCTCTACCCTCTTCCCACTCTTAATTAACAACTACATGAAATCTTCTCACTTTATTGATCAAGTGATGCCACCAAGGTTCTTTCTCATCTGGAAGCTATGTTGGTCTGGATGAGGAATGCAGGCTTGAATTCAACCCAAATCTGAGTTGCAATGACTTTAGGAGTTACCATTATCAGGGACCTTCTATTGTCTGTCCACCAGAAAGAATTGGTGCACAGTTTGGGGATCTTCCTGGATTCTTGGCTCCTTCTTGAGGAGCAAGTGGTAGCTGTGAACAATGAAGGCCTTTATACAAAGTAATGTAATATTCCAACTGTTCCCACTTCCAGGATTGGATTAATCTATTCATGGTTGCTTGTTTCTAAAGTCCCACCTGTTTGGATTACTACAATTATTTAACATGGAAGCTGCAATTGGTCTAGAATAGATGGCATGTCTGGCATGTCTCTATATGCTCATACCATTACATTTATAAAGCCCCATATACCAGACAATCAGATTATTTGTGCTACCACCTGTGTCTTACTAAACTGCTCCTCCTAGCAGATCTAACAGATTTGGCATAGTCTGAATCCCTTACAAAATAATGCTATCTAACGGAATGTACGTGTTCTGTCATGGCCCTTATCCTTCCAAATGCGATGACCCGTACCATGATGGCTTTTTGAAGCGACTGTTCCAAGGGTATTAGGCCAGGGTGTTATTCTGAATCTGAGAGTTGTTTTTAAGATATATATTATGGAGCTAAGTAGTTGTCTTCAGTTGTAAACAATTCAAGGCAAAATCTATGTTTTCAAAAGTATTTTTGATGTATTAGTTTATTATAACATATATAAAATCACTGAAGGAGCAGACTGACCTCATCGTAGAAATCAGGATTTTGTGAATGATGTAGCACAGCTGTATAAGCTGCTGATGTAAATAATGGTCCACCAGGCTTCCCATAGATACACTGTTTAAAGAGACATTGCTTTAAGTTTTGTGGACTTTACTAGTAACAATTGATTCTGAAGTCATATCTTAGAAGACTTTTTCAGCCTCATAGCATCGTAGAACCTTTGGGCCAAAACACATAAAAAAATTAAAAATGACTGAAATCTCATGAGATTTCATGTGGAGAATGCCAAAAAAAAAAAAAAAGATTGACAAGCAACTCACAAGATTTTGGAGTATTTTAAAAAAAAATGGAGTGGAGGTTTTTCCAGGCCATCTCGCAAGATTACATGATTGTACCCAGGATCTGAAAAACCTGGTAAACCTGGTATTGCTTTTATGGAGCTGAGATAACCAAGAGGAGAAAAGATGACAAAAAACAAACTGCTAAACTTTTATTTGTTAATTTTACTTGCTAAATCACTACTACTACTAATTTTATGAAGTAGTTTCTGGTAATATCCTTCATATACCTCTCCTTACCAAAAGAAAAGGACAAATGAAATGCTAGGCACGCAAAAACTCTTTGGTGAACCTCCAATAATTCACTGAAACCCAAAAGCTGAATGGTATTCAGAGCGTCTAAATTCACCATTGCTCCTGCCAATTATTCACCTTCATAACTTGATGTTCACCTGAGCTATGAAAGAGCAATGATGGAGATTTATCTGAGTTTTCCATTTCATCATGTAATATAAAATCTGTCAGTGATCACACAGCAGAACCGACATTGCCAAAAAGCCCTGCATTGATTGCTGCTATAAAGAACAATTAAGGAAATGTGGAAAAAATTATTAGACTGATGATTTCTTGAAAGCGATAGACCACAATAGCTTCACCACAGGGTACCCAAAGAAATCTGTTCTACCATATAACTGAAATTTCTCTTGACTTACCTTTACTGGCTTGGCTCCTTCTTCATCTGAATTTTTAAATTCAATGCACACTGTTATATTCCGGGCCTGTAATAGAAGAGTGCAAATGCAAATCACTAAAATTCTGTGAAACATATAGTGTTTTCCAGAACTGACACAATGCTGCCAGCTGAGAAGAAAGCCCAGAAGTGAAATATAGCCAGAATGGAAAAATGGAACGATTTAACTTCAAAATGAAAGTTCATGCCATATGCATTATTTGAAAAGTAAATATATTTAACAATGTAGTATATATGAAGATTGAATGAACCCTTTAAGCTTTAAAAATAATTTAAAAGGTAGTTTGTGCATATTTGTGCGCATACACATGAATGATTACCAAGAAAAAACAGAAAATAAAAACTGGACATTCTGTTTCATTTAATGTTCATGTGGATGGCCTCTGTTTTGGATCAAGTCCCAGGATTTCAGTGAAACCTATTTTGCTGAAAGTATGCATCATCAGTACATATTCCTTTACATTAACTGTAGCACCTACTCTATTGCCATTCTATTTTTATGGAGAATGTAAGATACCATGTACATTTAATTTGTGAAAAGTAAAAAGGGAAAAAATGTCAACCAGGAATGATAGTTCATATGCAAGTAATAAAACCATCTAGGCTGTTTTAATATAAACATGTAGACATAACTGAGATTTCAGAGACAATAGGTTTCAGAAACATTTTTATTCATTTCAGTTTTTATTGAGAATTTAAACAGCCATGTAAGTTAAATTTATGAAAAATAAAAAGAGAGAAAATGTCCACCAAGAATAGTAGTTCATTTGCAAGCAATAAAATCAACTAGGTTGTTTTAATATAAACATGTAGACAGACTGAGATTTCAAAGAAAATAGGTTTCAGAAGCATTTCATATATATAATTAACAATTGAAGGTCAAATTTATTTCCATTGGGGTGAATGGTTGCTTATTAATGATACAGTAAATTTGTAGTAGAGTTAAAGCAACTTATGAACCATTACCATACAGATAATTCCAAGGAGTAACTGGAATTTCAAATAGCAGAAAGCATCATGTTCCATTGTGAACTACAGATGATGGAGACAAATGCTGAGGCTCTGATTTTGGAAGAGAAAAATCTGATATTTGTCATCTGATTCTTCTGTCTTTTCATCTTTACAATGATTTCATATGCATAGTTTAAAGAAAACTTTAAAAGAAATATACTGTAGATTGGCTGAAAGGACCTTTGAACTAGAAAGATCCTAAGCAAGGATGACAGTCCCTAGTGGACTTTAGCTAATATAAAAAGGGAAAACCTTAAAAGGTCTCTGTGTGTCAAATCTAATTATTCTGAAGATGGAAGATCATCAGGAAATTCTAGAGCTATAGACTAGGGTGGGAAGTTTTTTAAAAAATTCTGGAAGATAGCAATGTTGCTGGCAAGAAAATCTGAGCTAAGGTCATTGAGCACAACTTTAAGGAGACTAGTTTGAAGCCTGTTCTTTGTTATTTTTTCAGGAGAAGAAAGACTGAGCTGATTTAAGTGGATAAATTGATGACGTTCAATCAAGTACAATAAACAAATGAATCAGAAAAAGCATCCACTAATCCTTTTGCCTACCTACTGTTCTCTCACTAGAAACACAAAGGATAAATCACTCCAGTGTTGTAGTCCAAATTGCCAATAGAACTTAGGGAGCTTACTTTTAAGTAAACATATCAAAGATTGCTTGTCCGTTGTACTACTTATGGTCATACCTTGTTAAAGCATTTTTGGTTATCATATTTCAGATGTTTGGGATAGATATACATTTGGTTTTTATATACTTTGTAAGCCTGAGAATATTTTGTAGATTCTTGAACAAATTCTTCCACTTCTACTGTTGGTTGATGGTCCTTGATATTATTAAAAGGCTTAATTGGCATAAAAGATGATGTTACACAGTCTGGAGAAAGAAAAATAAAAGAAAAATTCATTTGATATTTAAAATACTGTATTGTTGTTTTAAAGGCTGCAACCTGGCAAGTCTATGAAGGCACTAGAACTTCTGACTTCTTTGAACTCTTTTCCAACAATAGTCACTGCATTACTTCAAGCAACAATCAGCCAATTATATGATGATTTTTAAAATAAAACTGACTTATGGTTGCATCACTAGAAATCTATCAGCAGAATGAAGAAGGAGCAATAGCAGAATGAAGGAGGAGAAATTTATTATTTTCTTTGTACCACATGGTACAGTTTTCACATTATTCCAAATAACCATTTCATCACTGAAATTCACCACTCTCTATTCCATTTATTACTGTATATGATTCTCACCAGTGGATGAACTCTCATGAGATACCATGCTTATTTGAACCACATGCTTTTATCACATACATTTAAAAAAATATTGTTGGAGAAATTGGAAGTTGAAATGGAAAAATCTGATGGAAATGATGCCAATATTTTTGCTTATATTTAAGAAATTTAGGCTATTTAGAAAAGTATTTCTTAAATTACTAATAGAGTTCTAGAAATATATGTCAAAATATAAAATACGATAATTCACAAAGTATATTTTGAGGAACCACAATGTACTAGTCTTTCTAATCATCTCTCATTAGCAAAGCCGATGCCCATTAGCTATTTTTCCCATGATCTTTCATTTAATCCCATATACATGGTACCATTACCTCAACTGTCATCATATTATCAAGGCAAAATCTGAATGTTTCCTGATCAACTGCCAGAACTCTGCTCTTGAGAACAGCAACCACAAAATCAATTTAAAACACATAATTTATAAAGAAATAATTTTAAAAAGTGCATTGTCTTCTTTGAACATTTATCTTTTTAACTGTTATAAAATGGATTCATACTTGGATGCTCCAGAGGTAGCCAATCAACAGTAATTTCTAAACTCCCAGGGATAATTTGGATTTTATTAATTTTTTCAGTTCTGCAAACATAAAAAGAATAATATTTTAGGTGACTGATAATGTCAAAATAAAGTGATTGTTATTATGGAACTTATAGCTATGATATAAAAATAAAAGTAATTAAAGTATGATTTTTTAAAAAAATATATAACTTATTTACTTTTATACTTTTAATTGCTTTTTGGCTCTATCACAGAGCCATACAACAGATGAACATACTGGATTCAGACATAAAAACATGCAGTTACAAAAAAATGAAACAAATTGTGAAAAATGTAGAAATATATAACAATTAAAAAGTTGTGTTAATAAATTGAGGCACTAAAAATCTGATATAGTTAAGAGAAAACCAAACAAATGAAACCCATCTCAAAGCCTGCTCAGCTACATCCTCTCTCCTGTCCCACAAGGCCATTGCCACCAAGCACATTGTGGAAAAGATCACAGAAGCTTGACTGCTGTATTCAGAAAGTTTATTGTGTTTTCACTACTGGATTTTTATTTATAGCATTCGCACGGCACTTTGAGAGGATTAATATCCTGATCGCTGCAATATAAATAAAATAAATGAATAGTACAGTACTTATTTTACCAAGTGAGGAACAAGTGAACCTTTTAGTGAAGAATTATTGAAAACTCTTTTCAGTTAGGAGCACTGACACAGAACACACCTTCTGTTTAGCAGGCACCAATCTTACCTCAAGAAGCAGAGGGCTTCTAAAGATAAATCTGATATAGTTTCTCGACGAAGAAAGTTTTCAGCTTCAGTAGCCAACCACAAATGGCTGAGGAGACGAATGTAAATTCTGCCCGCATCTCAAAAGCTCACTAAATAGTACTGGAACGTTTTCAGGCTAAAATTATGAATAAAACTTGGCAAGAGACTTATAAGCCAAATATATTTTCCTCCTACATTTACACATTGCCCTAAAGCATTATGTGCAAACGGGCTTAATGAATAGGGTTTGTTATTGACTGATTGGCTCCAATTGTAGGTTAGCTTTCCTGCCTCATTCCTAATTCATCTCTGTGTCTGACCTAAGCCTCTAAACAATCCATAATATATGTGAAAATAAAACCAACTTGAAAAAAGAAGGGAAAGCGTACCAAGTGCTGGCAAAATAAACCATTATTTATTTATAAATCTGATTCTGACTTATGTATTAAAGCAAACAATAGCAAGTCAGAGTTGCACTGCATTATCTTTTTAGGGGTCAGAAAAATACAGCTGCAAACTAGTGCTTAGACTTGTCCCATAGAACTAAGATTTGTCTAGAATTTATATAAACAAATTAAGATTTAACAGTTCTTGTTTATTTGAGTTTTTATAAGTCACTAAGTAATTATACAGAAAGAAGATATTGTTGAAGGAGGAAAAACTTATGCTGCTTCATAAAAGGAAAACAGAAGCTGCAATGAGGATATTTCCACACTGTCACTATTTTCACAAAAAAAAAAATCCTCAGAGAAACAATTTGAACACAAGTGGTTGTCTTCAGTTTTGCCAACTTGAAATGCAGTCTATAAGGAGTAAAAATGGCTGCCCATTCCTAAACTGCTGCAGGTTATGAGGCAACAAAAATCCCCTCATCCATTTCAGATGATGAAGAATTATGGGCTAGGAGAAGAATTTGGGGCAGCGTTTCCCTCCAATAAAAAACAGACCCAAAATATTTGACTTTGCTGTGGTTTCAGCTACACCACAGCGGAGCTCTGATCTCCACTGCTGACTCTGTGGGAATGCAGGAGTCCCAAGCTGCCTTTAAAGGGACTCCAAATCCTTGTGTGGAAGCACCGAGTTTAATAATATCTAGCAAATCCTCCAGTGAATTATTCTGTATCTATTCCCACAACGCAAGTGAGTGATTCACCCATCTATAGATATTCTGTTTCTCTAGAGTTCTCACACTTTTCTTTTCCTCAAGCAGCCACTATATTTGGTAGTATATGAAACAGTCCTCCAGTTTTCTTGGATAATGTTTCTGGAAGCACACTTTGGCAGCAGAATGACTCATGTGAAAACTGTTCCACTGTAATAAGTTACTTTGGCATTGGCCTCTTTTGAGCAAACAAAGCTATTGATGTATAATAGTTAGTACTATGTTGTAGCCTTAGAAACCTAAACAATGAGTATCTTACCTTCTGTATTCACTTATAAGTTTAATTAAATCATCTGTTGAAATTTTGCTACTTTCTTGTCGGAACAAAGGTGAAAACCGGGAATCTCTGTCAATATTTCCCTGATTATCCTTAAAGACAGGCCTGTCAGGAAGGGAAAGCCATACAGTTGATGATCAATCCATCACTTGCTAATTAATTCTCACATAATCATTCCCAAAGCTTTCAGGGTTAGAAAACAAGTGAGCCAAAGGCAAAAGACTAGCCAAGGGTTTTTATTAAGCTCATATTCTCTTAATAATCCACGTTCCAGAAATTAAATGGGGCTGTAATACCATATTAAACATATTAACACTGATAATATTAACACTGAATACCAATCTGAAACACCATGAGAGTTGCAGCAAAGTAAGCTTCCATGGACTTGTATTATTATTACTGGATTCTGTTTAACTACTTCCAACTCAGGAATGTATTGAATGTTACAGTGATGGGAGTAGTTTCCAAATTATTCAACAACGCTCACATATTAAAAAATAATTTTACTAAATCAAGAGCCACTGCTTATAGATGAGAATAGCACTAAAGGTACTTATACACGTATTTACCTCAGAACCAGTCTGACTGAGCCCAGTGGAACTTTCATAGATTTGAGTTGTCTTAGACAAAATGCTTATTGCATTTGGAAATCAATCTCTTTGCCTAACTAAAAGGGTTGGGAAATATGCGAGTGCTCTAACATTACACTTTTTCTTCATGGGTGTTGTACACATCTGGTTTTTTTCTTCTTCATCCCAGTTTGTCTTTTTACCAGGATTGTGACGTACTAAGACTGCTTGATAAATGATCTGTTCTGAGAACTGGATGGGAAAGAGCAGGTCAGTAGCCTTGAAGTGACTTTTGTTCTTGGCTATCACTGAAGTCACCGGCAGAATCTGCGGTGAGCACAATTATGGTTATTGCATCAGCAATGAAAGTTCCTGAACCAATGAACTCGGGCAGTGATTCACAATGCCAGAATTTCATACACCTTGATTCTTCCAACATATTCTAAAGAGGGTTAGCCTTGAAAGTTGCAATTTATTAATTGGTTTGTTCAATTTATGTATCCTCTTATCTCACATGTGTGACTCTGGGTAGCTCACATCCTTAAAAACAAAAAACCCCACTAAATAGTTACAAATAAATCACTAAAAGAAAAGGATATAAAAACCAATTAAAATAGTTAAAACATAATTTGCAAGGGAGTGCTGGATATACAATGATTAACAATATAACCAGCTATCAGGCTTCATACCATCACTGGATTCCAAGGCATAATGATAAAACCATGTCTTAAGATTATTATAAAATGTAGCATTTAGGTTGTTAACTCATGTTAAGTTCAAAGATTATATACTGTAAATGCCTGTCTTGAAAGTTCAATGTTAGTTGTGATTGACAATTTGGACATAATTTAATCAGTTAGTATTGATTTTTGAAGCTCTAACAGCTTATGGTTTATCTCTCTAAGGAACTGTTTCCAGCTCTGCAGCTGTTAAGGTCTTCTTTGGGAGACACTCTTAATTTGCTCCCTTTTTCAAAGACTACCAGCACTCGGGAAAGGGCCTTCTCATGCCACACTCTTGACTGTTCTTGAAAGAAACAGAGAAACTGTTTTTGGCTTCCACTTTTTTACTGACTGAAGTGACATATGTCTTTCCTAAGATTTAATGATTAAGTTTAGGAACTACTTTTGTGAATGTAGTTCCTTTGATAGCTGGTAGAACCAAACATTCTGAATAAACTTATCTTTGTGAAAACTGCAGGTTTAAATCCCCACATTTCCACAAATAAGCATGATTCTTTGTGATGTGGACATTGAAATATCCTAGCCTCTCTCTGGATTCTAGAGAATCCTTTAAAAGACAAGGGGAGGATTTGAAGAGGAAACTGAGAAAAAGCTGGGATCCAAGGCTTAGCACAGGCTAAGAAAGAAAGTAGAGGAATTTATTGCTTCAGAAAGCTTGCTACTTTTGGAAGAAATGGATAACTGTTCCAGCCAAAAGATGTATTAGGTCTTTAATTTCTTTTATTGTACTCATGCTAAGTCTAGCATAGGTAATCCTATCTGTACAGATTTACAAGCAGATTTATACACCAGTGAGATTGGTACACCCTATAAGAAGTCTCAATCCCCTAGTCAAATATCTCTAAGCTACATAGGGGATTACAGCATAGAAATATTAACTTGTTGCATCCTGGCTGCTTTAATCATGAGCAGCATAGACTATGAGAGCTATTGTGGTTGGGGTGAGGTTGCCAACTAAGACTTACCCTCAAAGACTGCTTTTAGCAGTGGGAATTATCAAGATGATCCCTAGAACAAGAGATGAGGCCAGGATATAAAAACTTAGAGGTACTCTGAGATAGGAAATTTGAGATCTGAAGTCTATCACCTTTTGGACTCAGCCATTCTGCTCCAAGAATTAACTTTACCGGTCATTTCAACAGATATGTTAATTTTTTAGATTCTGTTTTATTTTAAAATTTTTGTTAGCCAAAACTGTTAGACTACTAACAGTTTGTTAGACTACTCTCCTGAATAGAAAAGTAGGACAAATAATTTTTTTCAACAAACATAAGTTTATTTCCTTTGGATAAAACCTAAGCAGGAGAAGCCAGATTTAAGGGTTATAGGATCTACTTTTATAATACTGAAGAGAATGAAATATCTTGTTTGTTTGTTTGCTTAGATTTCAACTCAGCATATACTCTGGGTAGCAATATTTAAAAAGCAAACAAGATAGCATGAAGTACAACTAAACACAATGGAGGAACAGCATACCTTATGTCATGACCCCAATCCTGATAGAAGGATTGTGATCATGTCATAACCCCAATCCTGATACTCAGATTGTGCTAAAAAATATGGAATAGTATGACATAACTTTGGATAACATCCAAAAGAAGTATTTGTAAAAAATGTTCAGATTAAAAAAAATAATTTTTATACAGGTAAATTTTTAGCCCCATTAATTCTTAACTTGGGATTAAAACTCTTCAATTTTTTTTTGCTTTAAGCTTTTTCTTTTAAAATATAGAGCAAGGTTCTTTACTACTGCAAACGAGGACAACAATTGAACTGGAGAATATATATCTGCCATAAAGAACACTTTTGCAAGTTGTTAAGATGTTTTGCAGACAGGGTCATAAATCTTTTCGAATGAGAATAATTGAATGGAAAAGATATGTGGAAAATATTTTGTGGGAAAATCAACTTTCCATGTCCAAATCGTATTTGCAAACTCTGGCAGCTGTGGTAGGAATATGAGAATGGAAGACTGACTTGTCACAGTGAATGCTAAGGCATGTTATAATTATTACCTCTTGGGAAAATACACATGGCATCAGCCCCAAATTTATGATACATAAATGTCCATTGTAATATACAAGAAGAAAACTTTCAGCTTCAAGTCTAAAAAATAAGGAATCTTGAAAGAATATGTAAAGATTGTTCTAAAACTGTCCAGTATAGAGGTTTTTTTTGCTTGTTCAGAAATCATACAAAACAAGAGCGGTGTTTGATGTCAGAAATTAAACACTGGAAACCAAATTAACAAGCCAAGCTTTCTGGTTTTCATAACATTTAGGCCAGTATGTTGTGTGTCTAATGGAAAAATTTGCTTCTTGATAGTAAGATTGTATAAAGAAAAACTCTACTTTGCTATTCTGAATCCAGGATTAATGTATGTATTTTATTTTAATTGTAGGCCACCCAGAGTCACTTTGTAAAGTAAAATTGGTGGCATACAAATTTAATAAATAAACTGTATTGCAGAAAATATAAACAAAATACTGATACTCATTCATCCAAAAAGTAGAAATTATCCAGTGATCTGTCTTCAGATGCTTCATGGACACCAGGAGCTGAGAAAGAAATTGGCTTGCCACATAAATCTATTGGACATTAAATAATTGCACTATTTAAAGTGGCATTAATACAGTGAGGAATCACTTTTGGATTTGCAGGCATGGAGCTCTACCTTGTTCCTCACTTCATGCCTTCAACAATGCTGATCCTATGAACCAGAGCCACAGAAATTTGGATGGATGTGAAATATATCTTTATGTTGCAATGTCTGGATTTTTTTTAGCCTTTACACAGAAGACATAGGAGGAAAGAGAAAGGAAGTAAGAGAAGACTTGTTGCCATTGCTATTACTATTATTACAATCTCTTTTGATGTACCTAAGTCAGGTTATCTGAACAACAGCATCATGTGCTGGATGTTGAGCCCTTGGAAGCTGTGGTAGCTTCACATTTGGCCACTTTATTTCTGTACTCACTATCCTTTTCCTGTGTACTTGTCGGAAAGAGACAAGAAATAATAGGTATACCATATCTACGCTTTAAAAATCCATTCTAGCACAAGATGGCAGCAAGGAGATACAGCAGAGCATCCCAGTTCTTCATTCTTTCTGAGAAGTTTGCTTTGGGACACAGATAGCTCTTTTTTTTACTTCTCTTTTTTGGTAGGAATAGGCCACTCAACTTGTGTTTTACAGTGAAGGCACATTCAGACCAGTAACAAACCTGTAGCCCTTGTATTTCTTGGTGATATCCTATCCAAATAAACATCTGATATTGCTTAATTCCTGAGCACAGATCTAGTTGGTCAGATGCTGTTATAGCTCTGTTATAATTCTTCACATGCTCGTATAATGCTGATGAATGGACACTCCATAGTGTTATATTATCATTGTATGAAATCTATTATTTTACTGGTATATCAAAATGTATCTTTTTGTTTATATAAATACAAACATACAGAATGAAATCAAATATGATTTTCCTTAGTGTACAGAAAATACTGTTGTCCTCTTAATTTCTTTGATTATCTCAATGTGTGTTGATCTGTGATGAGTTCACAGATATCAAAATTAGGGATTTGTATGGGCCAATGCATTTGATAATGTCTAACCATTTACAACACTGATAACAATTAATAGGAATTTGGTAATCACATACCGTACAGACCACGCAAAGGGCATCCGATATGTCCCCAACTTGTTACAAAACTGTTTGTTGGATTTTAATACTTTCAGGGCCCACTAGATAAAATTAAAGAAAGAGTTAAAGAAGGATAACTTCATACTGTATTCAGAATAATTTAATTTTCAATCAGTGGTAACTTTTTCAGTAACAAAGCATTATAGCATCCTCTTTGGAAAGGATCTCCTAGGCCACCTAGCCACTTAAAATGTTGCAGAAAATCCAAAACTAGAGCAGCACAGCAGCTGGCTAGATAATGTGAATTTCAGATCATTTCTGAATCTTTAAACAATGGCAGATACATTTCATTATGAACTTGTGTATACCAATCTTGTCAAATTAAAAGAAGTGTTTTGTGATGAATACAAAAGCATAAAAGCTCAGGGTTAAGTTGCTGGGGTGAAAGCAGAAACAACACATATGCAACAAATGCTGAAGATTAGGAAGCAAATTCAAAATATAAAATGATGCAACATAAACAGAGAAAGGGTAAAAGGTTGGTTAAATCCCAATTAGCTGTGATTTAAATACAACTGCATGTATACATAGCACTGAAAAGGATATAATATTCCTGAAGACTTCCATTGATGGAGGATCTAACTAACCTCTTAGGCAATTGGTTCTCTTATATTAATTTCATTAAGAAGTTTTGCTTATTCACAGAAAAAAAGGAGAGATTTCTAATTGCAATTGAAAAGGTAAAATTGCCCAACTATCTCATCTTTGATTTATAGTCAGATATATTTACCTGTGATAGTATGTAGGTATGACCTTGGAAAAGTGGGCCTCAGATGCTGTCTAGGAATGGTCAGATAAGAGACAGCATAGTCTGCAGCTGGATAGTGGGCAGGGCAAGAGGCTCAGAAAAGATCCTTCCTAATTTCTCGGATTGTAAAGAAGACGGGGAAAATAACATTTTTGGACTTGCAAGATTCTGTTACTGTAATATTACTGTAAAGAAGAATTAACTAATCTGTTCATCTGGTTTCTTGTCTGGTCTACCTAGTAAGGCTGATATTACCATAGCTTATGCTGCTTATTTTTGGAAGCATTTTTACAGTTGAAGAACTGATTTTTTCATTGAGAATAAGAATAGGCACAAGCAGATTGCATAAAGAAACAGAAATGCTTCCTGCTCCTCTGGATTGCCAATGCTGTCTCCAGAGATGGCTTCTTTTGTCAATAGTTAATTTTACCCTTAGGATTTGAAAACTATTTATATTCCCAATTACATTACCTTATTAGAGTCTGGGTTTCTTATATAAGGTTCTGCACTGGTAGCAATACTTCCCATGAGGACCTTTTCAATTTTTGCTACCAAAACAATATCAGAATGGAGGTGACTAATGGAGAAAATTCCCTGTGGGAAAAAAAAATCAGTAAGCAACAATCTAGATACAACAAGTAAGTTATTTTACTTAAAGAATTCTGTTTTTCCTGAAACATAAAAATGTCATCAACTCTAACTTGCCTTAATCATTTCTACCTTTTTTCTAAGTAGTCTCTGATAACCCTCTCATGAACAAGAATAATTCTTCTGCATCTCTGCATTGGCTGCAATAACAATTAAACTTATGCAAAATTTCCAACTCCTTCTAATTTGCTTCCATTGATGGGTAATGGAAATTTTGCTCCATTTTTTATAGAAGAAAACATGGCATAAGAGGATTACGTTGTGAGAGAGGCGGCTACAAATCATTTGTGAGGAACCAATGGTGGTTTTCAAGGCATCTGATGCCTGGAGCATCATGAATGGGTTTTGATGAGCAGCAAGGATTTTATCAGTCATTCTCTTGATAGGATTTGTTGCTAATATATTTTATTAAGGAATATGAAATCTGTGACTGAATGATGCATAGAACATTACATGGAAGGGTTTCTGATGGCATAAAAATCTCTAATGTCTTCCTTCATGGAGCAACACATTTCTTTAGTCTGAAAAGTTTTATGTAAGCAGCAGGAATCAGATAATGTCTGATTATATACCAACAGCCAAGAAGAGGCCGATATGAAAACCTGATGAGAAATATAACTTTTCTAAATTGGTTTAAGTGCAGACTGTGTGGAGTTTTTATTCTGACTGCAAATAACATTAATCCTATATTATTTATCATGTCTTTATTTGGAGAAGTTGAGTTTATGTGGGGATATGTAATAAATAATTTTGGAAAAAAAATTCCAATATGGTGTCCTCTGGAATTTCTATGTGGGAATGCTACGATTTTCAGTTCCAAAACAATCAAAAATTACAGATGGAAGGGAAGAGTGCTTACAGATATCCATCTATTGCTTTGTGAATTCATCATTCAAACTCAAATATCCATGACACACAATTTACTTTATAGATAACTTTCTTATGATGTTAACAAAGCAGATACCTATGAATGAAACAGATTTTAAGTACCTGTTTTGGATACTTCAGCCATTCTTCTGTGAATCCTTTCACCTGGGGTTCTTCATCTTTGTTGCTAATTATTTCAAGAGTTTCATTTTCTGATGAGGATGACATCATCTGTCTAACAATAGTATGATTCAGATCCACATGGAAATCAGCAGAGAGCTTTCGGTTGTCTCTTAGGTCAAAAAGAGCTACACTCACAAAAAAGGGTTCAATCTGTAAACAAAAATATTTATTTATTTATGTGATTATATGGTCACCCATCTCACAAATATGACTTTAGAGAGTTAAACAAATATACAAGGCAAATACAATCCCAAATATGTCTACTTAAAAATCTCATTGAGTTTAATAGCTCTCCTAAGTTGTAAATCATTCAAGAGCTTTTTCTTCAAATCAATGGAGCATTACATATAATAGTGCACTATTTTAAGATGCTCATGTGTCAGAGAAAGACATTCAGATAGCATATAGCCCCTTATTTTCTTCATAAAGGAAGTATTCAGATTGGGAAATTATGTTCATCCACTTCAGTACATGCTACTTAGTTCAAATTGATGTAAACTTTGAAGTATAAATTAACAATCATTTGGGAATGCTTTAATTAATGGCTTGCTATTAAGTTGGTAGGCCAGGTTCCTTAGTTTGGAAACTGAAATTTAAATAATTTTCTTGATTGAATCCACACATATAGGATTACATGCACAGAGGAAGTACTTGTTCATGTAGTTGTTCAGTCACGCAGTCGTGTCCAACTCTTCACGAACCCGTGGACTGCATTATGCCAGGCACCCCTGTCTTGCACTGCCTCCTGGAGTCTTCCCAAGGCCACGCCTATCACACTGACTATGCTTCATCCATCTCATCCTCTGCCGTCCCCTTCTCCTCTTCCCTTCAATCCTTCCCAGCATCACAGTCTTTTCTAATGAG
>JANHZU010006765.1:60729-72289 GCA_032468055.1 Acrochordus granulatus | reverse complement strand
GGATTAAAGGTGAAACGTCTTCGACTTGAGAAAAATCCAGTCCAGATGCCTGTTTTTTAAACTTTGTTGCGATGCTAAGGATCTTGTAACTCCAGTGGTATAAAAATTAAATAACTAAGTAAAAAAATTAAAGGATATATAATACTGTGCATTGTTTGTGGACTCATTAGAAGGACAGATACTGAAGCTGAAGCTCAAATCCTTTGGCTACATAATGTGCAGACAGGGCTCATTAGAAAAGACTGATGCTGGGAAAGATTGAAGGGAAAAGGAAAAGGGGGCGGCAGAGGATGAGATAGTCAGTGTGATGTGTGTGGGTTTGGGAAGACTCCGGGAGGCAGTGCAGGACAGGGAGGCCTGGCGTAATGCAGTCCATGGGGTCATGAAGGGTTGGACATGACTGCGCAACTGAACAAGAATTGTTTGTGGAAGCTGAAAGAAAAACAACAACAGACTTTGAACATATTGCCCTTTACAATCTGTTACAAAATTCCATCCTTTTCAGCAGCTAAAGTTATGATTAAAAAGAAACCCTGGCTATATTACCCTTGCTATAAATCAAAAGATCTTATCAAGGAAAAGTAAAGCATTTTTATAAGCAAACTGGATAAACCTGTACTACATCTTATCCAGCTGAAAGCTATGAATACCTGTTATAACTAAGTTAGATACTGTAATGAGTCAAACGCAATACAAATAAAACCAGGAAATATTTGCATCTTTTTCCTCCATTTGGCAAAGGCAAATATGGTACAGTTTTAAAACGCAAACATGAGCTGGAAAATCTCATTAGGCAAGCGTTAAAAAGCTATTTGGACAGTTTTTCCATGTAATTGAAATGAGAAATGGTTATGTTCATAGATTTCTGTCTGCACATCAGAACTATTTCAAATGTCTCTGAATCACCTGATCAGCCTGAGCCATTTTACCTAGAATTCAATCACTTAAAGAAGCATATAAACCCAGATCAGGGATATCAGAAGAATTTTCAGATCAGCTGGTCGAATTCACAATGCTTTAAAACAGAATAGCATGGATATTTGAACCAAAGTCAAGATTTATTCCCAAACAGGGAGCCACAGGAGAAACGAAAGCCAGATTACTGAAATAAAGGAAAAATAATGAGAAAAGGGAGCTTGGTTTCTGTTTCATATAAAAGGGTTTTTCAGTTAAGGGGATTCAGAAAAAGCAAATTAGATCTTATGTTTAAAGTCTGTCTCTAATCAGGAGAAATTTTCTGGTGGAATCAATGTTAATTTCAACCATTCAACAAAAAGGTTTTCAGACAGAGGAGCCATATTAGGTTGCTGGTGCAAAAACAAAGCATCATGAGGTACATTTAAGAAGCCACAAGAAATTTTTTTCATGAAAAAAGCCAAACTGGAATTTTAAAATATATTCCATTTTCTATATTTAAAATTCCATTTAAAGGAACAAAAAAATATTTTTTACAAATTCCTCTGTTTATAATTAGTTTATTCTTATATTATTTTAAATACTCCACTGAGGTATGCATGCCTTCCATTCTATTTAGTCCAGGAGCTGAAAGTGGCTGTCACACACTTTCAGGAGCAAGATCTTATTCAGTAACAAAACTTTCAAGGGAACGCAAAACACACCGAATGTCTATTAATCTTCAACATTTTTATTATTTATTGTACAACTGGTTAACCATCCCACATGCACACACATACTCACTTGCCATGTTCTACCCTGGGCAGGAATTGGGGAAGACTGGAGATTCCTATAGATGACAGGTATGAATTGAAAGTTTTCTAGCACAGAGCTGTCTGGCTTCTTCTTTTATCTTTGCAAGCACCATCTGTCACAGTGTTTCCCACATCTCCTCAGCCTTTTTTTGATCTGTTAGATTGCTGGGTCAAACATAATTTGCTGCCTGGAAGTTAACTGTTAAATTTCTTATACTGTATCTGGTTGCCGTTCTCTGGTCCTTGTTTCTCTGTGACCTGTTCCATATCAGTTCTCTCTGGTCGCTGGCATCCAGACCTGATCCAGACCTCCCTGTTCTTGACCCACCACTGCATATTCACATTTTCTTCAGCCTGAAATTCATTCATCTATTTCTCCTAATATTTATTGTTTGTTAATCTCTTTCAGATAGATGCATACATAGCACGTAGACAGAATCCCTTTTATTTAGGAGAAAATAATAACTAGTAGATTATCCCTTAATATGCATTAATTAAACTTATATGCTGCCCATCTCACTCTGCAAACTGATCCTGGGCAGCTTACAATATTATATTGTATTTATATATGAAAATATTATATATTTTGGTGCAGTTTTCCTCCAATGCTAAACCTTCTGTTTTATTTTATTCAGTAAATGTATACCTTGTATATATTTATATCAAAATGACCCTCAAGGTAAGTTCCAATAAGTTCTACCAACTTACAGAAATAGATACACAATCACAATTGATATAAACCAACAGTTTATAACACCGTTTTCTGAATAGATTACAATGGTTCTTTCAATTCTGCAGTTCCAGGCAATCAAAAATTAGAGATGATTGCTCTTTCTGAAAAGCTAAAAAAGGGAAACTCTCTGAAACTCTTCTTTTTTTTCTGCAAACATTTATTTCTGACTTACTATTATGTTATTTCTGGAAAGAATGAATACAATAATATTAAGATTTCTTCCGTGAAATTCTATCTAGCTGTTCATGATTATGATCTTCCTGTTACTGATCTCACATATGTGTCAGTATTCTGTATATAGTTGTGGAAAGATTATATACATCATTACTATAGTAGGTATGACATGACCAAGAGTTTGTTGGCTTGTAAATTAATTTTAGGTTGAATATTACATCTTGCACTGAAAAAATGACCATACTTGGTCTAAAACTGGTTTTGGTTGCATTTGTGGCTTATTGGCAAAATGTGCCCAAAACTTAACCTCCAGAAATATTGTCTATTCATTCTGACCACAAGGCAGCAGGGCAGAGGTATGTATAAGCCTTATGGTGGCAGCATAGTTAACACTTCTGTTCTCTGTCTAGCTCTATCATCAATTTAAGCTTCACGTAATCAAAATTATGAGGGTCAATGGAATTCAATATAAGTCAATTTGTTGACAGCTATGGTTTATGGAAAATGGACATCTAGAACATAAGAGGAATATACTATATGGTAAAAAGTATGATTTTATTCAAGAAATTAAAAAAGCAAAACTCATAAATATGCTGGTCTAATCTTATGGGGTAGAATTAATTAACATGTATGGAAGTGATAGGGTAGGTTAATTATGAATAAAAAGGACAAGGTATATGTTAAATCAGGGAACTGGTGTCCTTTTGATTATGCTGGATGAAACCAAATGCAAAAATTCATAAAAAAATTTCTCTAGTGAAAAAACTCAAAAATTTCTCTAGTAAATGTTGGTAATAAAAGAAAATGAATCATGGAATATATTAACAGCAAAATTGCAAAAAATGCAAACTTTTCAAACTTTTCCCAAAATCTTTATTGCTCAACTATAATTCTGTTTTAGCTTGTTATGTGAGAACTTTTGTGTATCCTATTTTCTGCCTCCTTTTGAGAAATGTATATATTTCTCACCATCTTTTTCCTTTTTCATATGGGATTGAAAAAGACTCCTGGATAGGAGTTGAAACATTTCCCTGTTACATCTTTTAATAAAAGTCCAGTTGCCTTTTTAACAAAGTTTGCATTTTTTGCAATATTGCTACAAATCATGACCTGGATTAATGAGAATATACACAAACAGTTGGAATATATTGTGCAACATTCTGAATGAAGGCAGAAAAAAATTGTAAATTGTTAATCTGTCAGATGACATGCAAGGAGAGGTGGAAGGAGACAAAAACAAAGAAAAGTTATTGGGCTTTTCAGAGACTGAAAATGAAGGAGAATTATGATTGATAAGTATTTGCTTAGAAAAAGATCTGTTTATTTTTGGTATATGTTGTAATTGTAGAAAGATTGAAGGCAAAAGGAGAAGGCGATAGCAGAGGATGAGATGGTTAGATAGCATCATTGACACAATTAACATGAATTTGAGCAAACTCCTGGAGACAGCGAAGGACAGGGAGGCCTGGCATGCCACAGTCCATGGGGTTGCAAACAGACACAACTTAGCAACTGAACAACATAATTGTAAGTATTTTCATCTACATAAATGGAAAAAATAATTGAAACGCATGCTAGGTTTGATTTTTATGATGAAAAGACTGAGAATCAGCAGAGTGTGTACTGCATGGGTGATAAGAAGTTCTGAATGTAACATATTGTACAATGTGTTTAGAAAGAAAGGATATTTGTAAAGATTCTTGTCCGCAAGAGTAAAGAACAGTTAAAAATAAAAATGGTTGCGAAAATGCAGAGGAAATAAAGACACACAATAATATATCTACATTTTGAAAATTAATGTCTTACCTGCACAACCCCTGTACAGGAATCCAAAAAGATGCAGCCTTTGGGTTCCTTTGAGATCTTTTCATCTTTATAGAAGTTCATTATGTATGAGTGGTCTGATAATTGTGTCAATTGAAAGTAACGCTTTTTGAATGACTATGTGGAAACAAGAAACAAAATTGGCTATAATGCAAATTATTTCTGACAAATGCATAATTCATAGAAATATTAAACAAAACACCACTAATAATCATGAAGAATGCATGTTCAGTACACAATGGGACTGCCACTTCAATGTCATTTACATTGCAATGGTACACATGCTTATTCAGAACCCTCACTGAATTGAGTACAGCTTATGCCCAACTAAATTTTCATATTACTGCTTAAGCATGTTTTCATTGATTGTATTTTGGAGCTTAGGAACCAAGTGAAAATACAAATAAAAAAATAACAGTGAGGATTAAGTCAGAAGACAGATATTTAACAAAAAGAAGTCTGTAATTAAGTTTCTTCTGTTTTTTTGCTAATATAAATTAATATAATTACAATAGAAAATAGTAATTTTCTTACCCGAACTGTAATGCTATTATTTACTGTGCTGTTGAAATTCCCCTTATACAGCCAGCCAGATTTGAAAACTCCAATCCCTCCTCCTCCACCACCGCCTTTTGAAGATGAGTGAGAAGTTGTATCCTGATTGAAATATATTAATATTCCATTGACTTTTTCATTTGCTATGTGATTAAAACTCAGAATATTGTGTTGGGATGATTTTAGTATGCATTTTCTAATAACAATAATATCTCTCAATACAGTTAGATATATAACTTTCTTCAGAAAATAATAATAAAATACATGTATTTTATTGATTCATATTATTTATATAGATACCCATCTACCAGTGGAGCTCTGGGTCATGAACAAAAAAATAAAAATATAGGGCAAAGTGCATTTTTAAAACTTGCACCGAAGCACTGTAAAGAAACACTTTTTCAACATATCTTATACTCTCATCCTGGGGTTCTTTAATATCCTGGCCTGTGTTGGAGAAAAGCAGACCTTTGTGGTAGGCCAACTGCTTTGGAATTATCTGATTCTTCAAAGCCAGGTGCTGTAACAGAGAAGGCACACTTCCCAGCCTTATCCTGTGACAATGCTGGGGATCTGGGCCATGTCTAGATTAGCAATCATCATTGTTAGATTTAATAGTACTTAGGATTAAAAAAGGGAAAGTGAACAATCATTTGCTTACTTCATCCTTGTCAACATCTTCATGATCAATTTCAAAAGAATGAGAAGGAAGTTTCTCTGGTCTGCATTCATACCTAAGGAAGAACATGTTTATAATGGTACTGCTAAAGTACTTGCAAATAGGTGTTATCACTGCTTATTTACAAGACTTAAGAATGTAAAACCCAACAATGCACATCACATAATAGTTTAATTTCATAACATAACAACATAAAAATATAATTAGTCTACATACAAATGCTGGATGAGACTTCAATGGATGCTCTAGTTGTATTGGTTTCTTGCACTGAGAATGGGTCACATTTCTTAGTATATATAAAATAAAACACTAAAACATACAGAATGAACATTTAAAATAATGTTCATTATGAAAAATAAGGATCTGAGTGCATCTGAAATAGGCCTCAATTGCTTTAAGGGACATGAACAGAAATATTACAAATAAATTCTTGATTTGAATCTGAATGCATTTTATATTGCCTTCTATCCTTTGCCACTTCTGTGTGGGCTGTTTCAGGACTTTCAGTTACACTGAAAATGTAAGATACAACACAACAGTTATTTACAGAAGTGCAAATATTTTTAACCTTTAATCTCCAAAGCACAGCAAAACCTACCACATTAATCAGAAAACACATACTTCATTTATGAGTGCAAATGCATTCTGGAACAGAAATGAACACTTCTACCACTTTTCTAAAGTTTCCCTCAAAATAGCTAAAGATAATTGAGATTCCATGAACTTACTTTTAGCTATGACATTCTAGACCTCTAAAATTGAGCCAACCTGTCCTGGAAATACTATCACAGAAGATTCACACCCACCAGACATGGCACCGTAAGCAATTTAGGCTTAAACTTGAGCTGAAAGGCAATAGGAATCCTTCTAAACTGGGTACCTGCAATTCAGGGAGCTAGAAGGAGATTGTAGTCCATATGTTGCCTTTTTATCTAGCAATGCCAATCTGGTCTGAGCTTTTATTTTTCCATTGCTTTTTTGCTTTATGTTTTGGAAGTTAAGGGTCAGCTCTGTTTGAATTATATGCTGTTTCCCTTATTGAATCATGATATTTAAGGCTTTGTTGAAAGGGTTATCTGCTTCTGGAAGATTTATTGAGGCAAGGAGGTTGGATCTGCAATTAACTCCTTACATGTGTGGGAATGTTGTTTGGAATCTTGGACTGTCTGCTGTGTTAAATCCCTGGAAGATACAGAGTTTTTGAAGTAGAAATGCTAACGTGTATTTTGGCATTTTGAACTGCAGTCATCTGAAGTAAAGAGCCCATTTTCCTTCTTTATTTTGAATACCATCAGCTTCTTTGTTTACTTTATACAACTTTTTTTTTTACTGAGGATTGGTTGTTGCCTGGTAATAACAGCGGCACGTGACAGAAGTGCATTGCTGCATTGATTCTTTATCATCCAAACTAAAAGGCTGATATTGTTGTGTAACTTCCTTTTTCTTTTTTCTCTTCTGCTCATATTAAAGGAATGAGAAATGACTACAAATCAAGAGCTATTGAGGCAGATTTTGTATGAAATCCAGAAACTTAATGAAAATATAGAGGTCAAATGGAGAGAAAAATTGCAGTCCTTTGAGAAAAAAGATACCAAAAAATAGAACTATCTTTAGAGGGGAAAATAGAGGGGGTTATTGAAAAAATGGAGCAAAAATCAGAGGTCAAAAACTATAAAATGAGTCAATCTGAATTTAAACCTATACAAATAAAGAGGAAAATGGGAATGTTTGATTTAAGAGTTGAAGACATAAAGTTGCTAGAGGAAAAGTTTGCATTTAATCAAGTGCTACTGGTTTTATGGGAGAGAGACCTTTTTCAGACAAGCGAAGTCTCCAGAAAAAACAGGTAAAAATAAAGATGGAATAATTAGTGATTTAAACAGAATTCTTAGAGTGAATGTGATTCTAGTGGAAGAAGGTTACTTGCTATAGTTCAATTTGTAAGAAAATTTATTGCTGAACAAATATTGCAAAAATGTTTTCAAGGGAATTTTGTAAGGATGGGTAAATAATTACTTTTGCTGAGAAAATGTTAAGATTTCTGAAGATGATCTGGGATTCGGGTGGTATGTTTATCTGAATTTATCAACTTAATGTTTAATGATTATTTTGATATATGAGTTCTTAATGAGCTGTGGACTGGATTTGATGTCTTAGACACTACCATGGAAGATTTTGTTGTGCTTTATCCCATATGAGGCTTTCCAGATGAGGGGGATGAGGAAGACTGAAATATGTTTGTATTGGTAATTCTCCTGCAAGAAGATATAAAGAAGTTTCTGGAACTTTCTGCTGGTAAATTACAACAAAGGAATCTTTATGGATGAATTTGATGATTTTAGGACAAGTTTATATGTTTAGATGAAACACTGTGCAGCTTAAAAATTAAGATAATTAAAATATGGATATACAGCAATAGAAAGGAATTTTTTATTATAGTATATAGCTTTTATTATATTAATTTGATTAGACTGAGAGAGGGAAACCTTTTGTTAATGTTGATTTATGAATAGAGATTCAATCAGAGTGGGTTGGGAGTGGTGGGGAGTTTTTTTCCCTTTTTGTATATTTTTGAGGGTGTATTTTTGTATTTTTAAATTTTGTTGTCATATTGTTTTTAGTTATTGTCTTACTGTTTTGTCTTTTTATTATATGTTGTATTCTTTTTTACTTTGTTGAAAATAAAATATATTATAAAAAAAGAAAAATACAGGGCTTAAAAGTTCATTATCAAAGAGACTACCTTTTGCATGATGGACTTCTCTAGCTGTTAAGATCTGCAGAATAAGCCCATTCCCTCATTGTCAGATTTCTGTCTAGCACTGGGGATAGAGTCTTCCAAGTTGCTTTCAGGCTATGGAAAGCATTTAATTTGGGAATTGCATTAGGACAAATCTTTTAGCCTTTAAAACATTTGTTAATACTGCATGCCTTTTTCCAGGCTTTTAACTGTTGATGGATCGTGTATTAATTTCACCCTATATTCTTGCTCAGGTAGAAAGATGTATCATAATTTGAACAAATAAATAATATTGTAACCTAGCCATTTTACATTTTATCTATTAAAGAAATTGAAAGGGAGAAGCTGAACAAGATTTTGCTTTTCTCACTTGGAAAAGTTATGGTGGCTAGGGCAGAGGGCTGTCTTAATAACAGCCAGAGTATGAATTCCAATTGAGATATTTGATTAAATATTTATACTTTAATTAATTATGCTTCAAAGAACATGCACTATCAAATAATTCCCATGGAAATCATGTATCTTTAGTTATCTATTATACCAGTTGTTATGAACAACACTTAAATAAATAGATTTGGGACATCAGTTATGCATTTTTATTTTAGTAAATGCAAATTAATGTGTAGTTTTGTAGTAACCACAAGAATGACAATATGAATTACAGTTGATCTTTTTCATATTTAATATGCTAAGTCCTGATAACAAAAAGATTCCACAATTATTTCTGAAATATGTTAGTTAGAAACACTGAGTTTTGTTAAGCCATAATTACAAGCACATTTAATGCTAAAAATAGAATGAACAGCTATATGTTCCTTTAAAAATGCAGTTTGTTAAAAAAAACCCTCAGAATTCAACTATTAATGGCAGTCCTTTGCTGCTTGCTAAATACATGACTGAGTTATAGAATAAATGTGAACTAAATACTTATCTGAGATTTTATTCCTCAATTTACAATTCATCACGCATGAATTGGGTCCTTAAAATCTATACCAGACTTTTTGTCTCCAGATGAGCCACATCATTTGCTTGATTGCTTCTAAACATATTTTTAGAAAAGCAGAAGCTTCCTCTTTATTAAAATATGCTTCTAAGCATAGCTGACTGCTCCAAATCTGTATTTTTCTCTATGTATTGGCTAACACAATTTTCCTCCAGAGATGGAAACAATTGAATCAACCAAGTTCAATGCTTCTAATTTCATTTATACCAACATCATAGTACAACTGCCCAATTTTAGTTTATATTATCCTTATTTAAATTCAAGACAAGATTCTGATTAATATTTTAAAAACCAAAAGTATTTGATGCTTTCAAGGCTACTCTGATCCTAGGTCAATATGATCTCCAGGTGCAAAATAAGTCTGCTTTAAGGAATAGCCTTCATCTCCTAAATGAATCTTTTGTTTTAATAAGAAACTCTACAAATCTGCTGCAGGATAATAAGATACAGAACATGCTCATCTACAGAACAGTTAAAATAGCACTTTGGAAATAATTCAAAGGGTATTTTGGAGCAGGGAACAAGCAACACCTGTTTACATCTCTTTAAAACAGCTGCTATCTGGTCCTCTTCCATTCTAGTACAATTATGCATTTATTAGAAGAATAAGACATGATATCAATAGCAGGAAATGTTTGCATATTATGCCCTTAGATAATTTATCAAAGACTAAAGGCAGTTGCTCTCTGTGACTAAGAGAATTATATTTAATCATATTTGTATCGTAAGCCTCTGAGAGTCATTTGGCAGCATATAGATTTAATAAATAAATATTTAAGCACAATATGTTTAAAAGAAAAAATAGGAAAACATAGTGTCTTACTGTGGTAAATGTCTAAAGTCTCCTGAATATCGTTCATATTTGTAGTCTACAACATGCCATTGGGAGCTGTAATATTTACATGCCTAAAACAATAAAGAAGAAAATATTAGGTTAAGAAGAAAAATAAACAGATTTAGCAGGAAAAAAGTTGTGTGATGATGGAAGAGAATAGTTATAGTTCAAGGTTGAACTGTGAGGACTTTGGTGCTTTCTGAGCTTAATTATTTTGATGCAGACAATTCATTACCAAACTACGTAACATCATCAGCGGTAATGAAATATCTGCAAGAAAAAAAAACAAGCTCAGAAAGCACCAAGGATGCCACAAAATGTGTGTGTCTGTGTGTGTATGTAACAAACATGTATATACACCCTTAATATTCAACTATTTCAACTATTGCCAAGATAAACATTTTGTACAGTATATAACCTTCTCTAGTAGAAGTATTTTGGTATGCAATTTATTGACCTTAGAACTAAATGGCAACATTATGAAAAATAAAAACAATTCAAAAAGGTAATAGTAGTTTCATAGTAACATCATTCTCAGTGTATAGTTGTGCCAGTCTTCAGACCATGGAAGTGTCTTCGGATGTCGCTGGCTCTTCAGCTATGAAACAGAGATGATCACTGTCCCCTAGAGTTGGTCATGACTGGCAGGGGAAACCCTTACATTTTAATAGTAGTTTCAATCACTGAAAAACACTGATTAAGTCAAACTGAATTCTAAATATTCGTAAAAGAGTTTTTCCAGACAGAAGTTTGACAAAACAAGCATAGAAGCATTCATTGTTGCAATCCCTTAGACAGAGGGAGTATTGTGTTTTTTGCAGCTCTTGAAATCTCTTTTCAGTGCACTGACGCATCAGTCAAATATAAACCTGTATCTCACTGCAAATCTATAAAGCAGGATTGCTCACAATCAATAAAACTGAGTTTCTTTGTCACACATTTTGTATCGAAATGCCTTGGAGAGTATAGTATGTTGATGCGATGACTCATTTGTTAGCTCACATTTAAATAAGAAATTATTATGCTTTCTTTTGCAAGCTATGGAAAAATACTATTGAAAATCCATCAGTAGTTAAATGACAAAGAGACCAGATTATATGGTATGCTAAGTCAGCATTTTGTTGTTCAGTCACGCAGTCATGTCCGACTCTTCATGACCCCATGGACTGCATTACACAAGGCCCCCCTGTCTTGCACTGCCTCCTGGAGTCTTCCCAAGCTCACACCCATCGCACTGACTATGCTATCTATCCATCTCATCCTCTGCCGTCCCCTTCTCCTCTTCCCTTCAATCCTTCCCAGCATCAC
>JANHZU010006765.1:40878-53707 GCA_032468055.1 Acrochordus granulatus | reverse complement strand
AGAGTGCAAAAGCTGGCTTGAAACTCAACATTAAAAAAACAAAGATCATGGCAACCGGTTCCATCACTTCCTGGCAAATAGAAGGGGAAGAAATGGAAGCAGTCGCAGATTTTACCTGTGACCCCAGCCATGAAATCAAAAGACACTTGCTTCTTGGGAGGAAAGCTATGGCAAACCTAGATAGCATATTAAAAAGCAAGGAAATCACCTTCCCGCAAAAGTCTGCATAGTCAAGGCTATGGTTTTCCCAGTAGTAACATATGGCTGTGAGAAGTGCACCATAAGGAAGACTGAGCATCGAAGACTTGGTGCCTTTGAACTGTGGTGCTGGAGAAGACTACTGCGGGTCCCTTGGACTGCAAGGAGATCCTACAGGAAATCAACCCTTATTGCTCGTTGGAGGGACAGATATTGAAGCCGAAGCTCAAGTACTTTGGCCACATAATGCGCAGGGAGGACTCATTAGAAAATAAGACCGTGATGCTGGGAAAGATGGAAAGGAAAAGGAGAAGGGGATGGCAGAAGATGAGATGGTTAGATAGCATAGTCAGTGTGATGGGCGTGGGTGGACTCCAGAAGGCAGTGTAGAACAGGAGGCCTGGTGTGCTGCAGTCCATGGGGTCGCAAAGAGTTGGACACATCTGTGTGACTGGACAACAACATTCTTAAAATGTTCTTTGTTTCAAAGACAGAAAAAGCCTATACAGAAAACGTTTTAAGCATGCTCTGGCCTGTGATCTATACTTGAAGAACAGTAATAGTCTAGTTCAGAGTTCCCACAGTAGTCAGTTCCCACAGTAGTCAGTATTGATCTCCTAGGGTCAATGAGATTATGTATTATTATTCTTGCTGTTTTGATTATTATTCATAGCACTAGTAATTAAAGTAATATTTATTAAATTATTTTAATATAATAAATGCTTGAATAACCTGAAACTTCATAATGGGGTCATTGAGTTGAAGAGTTTGGGACTTCTGGTTTAGCTCAGCAGTGAGCATCGTAGGGTTACTTCTCTTAGAGCCACACAAAGCAAGGCAGTTGTTAAGTGATTTGCACCCAATTTTGCAATATTTTTTGTTATGGTTGTTTAGCAAATCATTGTAGTTGTTAAGTGAATTATGTTACTAAGTGAACCTGGTTTTCCCTATTGACTTTGCTTGTCAGAAGCCAGCTGGGAAGGTTGTAAATGGTGATCATATGACCTTGGGATACTGTAAACATAATAAATACATGCCGGGTGCCAAGAGCCCAAATTTTGGTCATGTGATTGTGGGAATGTTGCAATGTTTTTAAGTGAGAGGACTGGTTGTAAGTCAAGTGCAATTGCAACTTTGAACGGTTACAAAATGAAGTGTCATAAATTGAGGATTATTTGTATCTAATGAGATTACACCTATGACAAGCTGGGGCAGTTCCAGGAGAAGTGGCAGCCATAAGGACACTATGGCAATGTATGGATTAAAGATGCTTGGTCACCAGCCCTACCTCTCAGAAGAGTTCCTATGCTTGAATGTTTCTTCAGTATAGCTGCATATAGACACAATGCGTACTTCTTTCCATGTGGGAAATTATGATTGGACTAAAAGGCAACTATACAGAGGAAAGACAGTTTTCAAGTTAGCATTTGAAGCTAATAGGCACTGAGCTTGCACTAATGTATTAATTGGCATTAATAAATTCTTCCAAATTGCATTCGCAATGTGTGGGACCTATACAAAACACCCCCCTTTAAAGTAGAAGACCAGCAGTGTCTTTTTCCAGATCGGTGTAACAGTTTTGGAACAGGCTGTGTCTATTTGTTCAGCCACTGCATGAGCATACATGTGGAAGCAAACAGGAAGATCGTTTTAGATAATTGCAGAGTTCTGAGAAAAGATGTAGCAGCTTTAAACAGAAAATGCTTTCTATATCTACTGCGAAACATCTATTTCAAAGGATTTAGATATTGGCTTTCTCAGCTTAGTCTAATAAATGTTGACCAGGAAAACATTAAAGAGATCAGGAGAAAAATGTTAAAAATTAGGAATGCTAATTAAGAATGTAAATTAGTAAAAAAAATACTACATGCATTGAAAATCTGCATTATTTGCATGTATTAATTAATATCAAAAACTGAATAGAACATAGCTCAAAGAGCAAAACAGAAAGTAGAAGCGCAACAAAGCTGGAGAGCATTTTTTTATTTCATAGATGTTGAATTTTTTATTTCATTATCTTTTTATTTCATACTGTTGATTCAGAACAGTAAATTCCTGTATTCTCAGGAGTCCATTCTTTATTTTCAATTGATGATATAACCATGAACTTAACTCTTAAATTTATTAATATTTTTTATTATTTTTTTATTATTATGGGACAGGAACTAAAAAAAGTATGTAGATGTTTGCAAGAGTCTAACATTTAAGTTAATCTTTGATCAAAGAAGCAGACTCAACCACTGGGATTGGTAAAGGAATTTTACTTCCTGAGTTTTCAGGTGCATGCTCATCTTTATCCTAAGAGGCTTATAAAACACTCAATCGATATACACATACAAAAAGGCATCAGATTTCAGAACATGAATGGTAAGAACCTTTAAATATGCTGTTGATCCACTTATCCATCTGCACTTGATTATCTTGCCCTCCCCACATCCATTCTCAGTGTCCTATAAATGCTGTTCCCTTAAATGTGGGAGACTAACTCTTCATCTACTAATAGACATGTCAATCTCCCCCCAGAATACCAGGCACTATGTAAGAGCATGGCTAGATGAAGAAGGAAAGGGAAGTGGATGGACAACATCCTCCCCCGTTTTTTCTCCCACCATAAAATCTAGAAGGGAAAAGGAAGAGTTGGGTTTGAGAGCAAATGTGGGGAGGGCAGTTTCATGTTCTGAAATTGTTGCTGGTGCCTTTTTGTATGTGGATATTGACTGAGTGTTTTATTCTGAGCATGGATACAAGCATGCACTCCAAAGTAAAGTAAAAATCTTTTACCAATCCCAGTGGTTGAGTCTGCTTCTTTGATCAAAGATATTGCTCCTGGGATACGAATCTTTACACCCATTCAATTTCAGTGAAAAATGACTCAAGTAAAAACTTTGTTTACTAGTCAGTCAAAGTGCACATGTCTTAAGCTAACACAGGTTTTACACAATCTTCATTGCAGGGTTGAAAAATCAACAGATACAATTAACTAATTTTAATCTATCTGGGCTTCTGCTCAGATAATATTTGCCAGTGCAGATTATGTCAATTTATAATGAATAAATTTACTAAATTTACAGACTGCTCTTCATAACAAAGCATGTAGTAACTTGTAGGTGAAAACAAAACATTGTTTAAAAATACAGCATTAAAAACAAGCTGTATTTCTTATGCTTCCCAGTTACATTCATGCATTTCTAGGCAACAATATGGAAGTGGTTCTCCTTTCTGCTCAAACTTATAGCTCTGAGATTTCTTATTTTTAAAAAATAATTCTATGCATGCATGCGTATGTATATATGTATATGTGTGTGTGTGTATTATAATATAGATATATTAGAAAAAAAGCCAAAAACAAAATAAAATTATAAATATGAAAAAAATAGAATTTTTCCCCTTCCTCACAGCTAGTTAACATTAACATCTTATTGCTGTTTCTGAAAATAGAACTGAATACTTCTATACCTCATCCTTTTTTTTAGAAACCCATCCTAAATCTTCAAGCTTCCTTATTCATTAGCAAACATCCAATAAGGTTAACATAAATAACAACTTAAATATTATATCTCCCATTTCTATTTAAGCAATTTCTCTAAGGCCCCCAAAACCATGAAACACACATGGTGATTCTTTCAAGCTAAGTTCTTTATTGTTTCCATATCTACAAATAGAATCTTGCCAAACTAAAGCACTCTGCTATCTGCACAATCTGATACTCAGAGAACTATTAAGGTGGGGATGTCTTCATCTTCTTTCTCTCACACAAACTGTTAGAATTATCCTGTCTCCTACTCCTCTGGAATGCATTCCTTCCCTCCTGGAAATCCAGACGAGTACAATCTACCACAGATTCCCCTAAACTCTCTCTTTAAATAATCAAAGTCCAATCCCAATTAGCATTAAGTATTGTGGAAAATTAAAAATTAATCCATTACACCTAATTAACTATTTCTAAAAATAACTATCATCGCAAGTCTGAAATTATGTGATAATCTTCTGCTCAAAAACAAGCCAAACACTAATGATACAAGTTCAATTTTGCTTAGAGATCAATCAAGAATTGCAAGGGCTGACATGCATGTGTCAAATACACATCTATGAAGAAGTGCAAAACAATAGCCAAATAATAGAGACAATACAGTTTTGATATCTGATATTGAAAAGCAATAGTAAAAAAAAGGTCATATGTTGAAAATTGTGACACTATTATTTTCTAAAAAATACATTTCCTGAAAAGAATTTATATTCAAGGGGAAGTAGAGTAAAGAATGAGAACTGTACCTCTTTCACAAATAAATATTCTGCCTTTTGTTCTGCCTCTTCAGGAACTGATGAGTACAGTGTTCTTATTTTCCAGGGAACTGTGGCTATCTAAGAGGAAAAAAAGTGGACAAAGAGAATAAAAACTCATGTCTGAATACTTTAAAAGATAAATAACATAGGTAGCCAAATAAAGTAATTAAGGGCTGAGTACAGAGGAATTTGCATGCCAGGTACATTGTCCTTCATCACAGATCAATCATGTTTGAATTTAATTTTCGTTAGTTTCTATAACAAAGGTAGAATGTACATTGAAGCAATAGATAAGATATAATTCTGCATTTATTTTTTGTTGGGATTTTATTTAAAATCATGACTGAGTTTGCAATATCCATAAATGCCCTTCACTGATAGAGAAAAATGTTCTCAAAAGAGTATTGGGCATCCAGCTTTGGGAAGTGCACCATTTCAAGCAAACCTTGAGTAGTCAAACAATAAAAACAATAAGAACCAGAGTAATGCATGAATACCTGTGTGAACAAACCCAAAATTTCATGGGGAGAGGGACAATTTTTTTTCCACTGGTAGAAAAGCCTTTTTATAAATACCGTAATACAATCTGATCTTTTTCTAATAGTGAAATATATAGTACCCACATATAATGAATAAAGTGGGTGTATTAATGTGTGGTCTTACCCATGATAAGAGCTAGGTAAGGGATTTGGTAGTTGTCCTCCCTCTTGCCAACTGTGAGAAAGTTTGCTGTGGTGGGAGGGCTTTGTGTGATTGTATGCTTGTCTGTTGTGGGGCAGGAGCTCTTTAAGTGCTGAGAGCTTTGAGAAAGTACTGGGGGCTCCTGCCATCAACCCTCTTCAAGGTTATATTGTGTGTTTGTTGGTGTGATGGGGGGGAGGACGGAGCCGATGGCTGGAAAAAAGGGAGGTTTTACGGGGGAGGGAGATTCCTATTCTGGGGGTTTCAGGGTCGGTGATTGCATTCAGGTGGTTATGGGGATCGGGTGCTACGGGGGCCTAAGGGCAGGCTGTTGCAGAAGAAGACGCCCCCAATGGTTAGTATCGGTGGTGTGTTCTGGCACTCTGAGTTCACGCCCAGCCCTTGGTCAGCATACCCTTGGTAGCCCTGGGGTCCAGTTGCTGCTGATGAATGCCAGGTCAGTGGCTCCTGGCATTCATCAGCAGCTCCTCTTATCTGTGACATTGAGGAGGAGCAGGCTGACCTGACATGCATCACTGATACCTGGCTGGCTCCTAGGGGGGCGTGTTTGCCTCTCGGAGATGTGTCCAGCCAGGTTTTGGGTTTGGCACCAGCTGAGACCCCAGGGCAGGGGAGGTGGGGTGGCAGTGGTCATCTGAGAATCTCCAGAGGCCTTGCTCCACAAGTTTCTTGTTGTGAGACCCTGTTCTTGAGACTTGGCTCTCAGGATCAGTTGGGACTGTATAGTACAGTTGGGACTGTACTAGCCTCCCTGCTGTGTAGAATCCTCTTTGCCTGAGCTGACGAAGGCTATCTCAGGGTTGGCGGTGAGTTCTTCAGGCTGATGGTCCTCAGGGATTTCAATTTGCTATACCTGGGTATGTCCCTGGATTTAGCTCAGGAGTTCATGGCTTCCATGGTAGCCCTGGGCCTTTCCCAGATAATTTTGAGCCCTACTTGAGACAGTGACTACTCCGGATATTATTTTTTTTGTCAGAGCAATGGCAACGTGAACTGGAAGGGGAACTTTTAGTATCTCCCTTGTCATTGTCAGATTATGCCCTGGTGTCCTTGAGATTCTTCCTATGCTACCACCCTCTGCAGGGAGGTGGGACGTATTAAAGCAGTCCACCACCAGCAACTGATGGACCTGGAAGGGTTACAGAGGGAGATGGGGCATGTTCCATGGGTATTGTTGCATGGTCCCATCAAACCCTGGTTATGTCCTGGAATCAGACAGCAGCCAAGGCTTTAGATAGGATCATGCCTATGCGGCCTCTCTCTACTCATTGCACTCAGCACTCTCTGTGGTTCAGGGAAGAGTTGCGGGTGCTGAAAAGAGTAAAGAGACACCTGGAGTGCCACTGGCGGAAGACAAGGAAAGAATCTGACCGGTTACGAGTTACAGCTGCTGTTGAAGCCTATCTTGGGGAGATAAAAGCATCAAAATGTGATTATTCCTCTGTCTTTATTATATCTGAGGAGTGCTGTCCATCCGCCCTGTTTAGAGTCACCCGATTTCTCCTCGGTAGGGGGGATTCATTAGACCTTCTGCAGGGCTGTGCAGAGGAATTTGCTGAGCACCTGACAGATAAAGTTGTTCAGATTTGGTCCCAGTTGGAAGCCGCGCATGAAGCGGATCCACCTGAGATGCCAAGGGAGGAGTCATGCCCAGTTATCTGGGAACAATTCAATCCTGTTGTTCCGGAGGAAGTGGACAGGGTCCTCGATGCTGTTAGTGCAATCACCTGTTAGAAAGATCCTTGTCCCTCCTGGTTGGTGAAAGCTTCCAGGAGGATGACTAACAGGTGGGTCCATGCAATGATAAATGCCTCACTGCAACCAAGGGCTTTTCCTGGACCTTTTAAAGAGGTCCTGGTTCACCCTCTGTTAAAAAAATCATTGTTGGACTCCACCTGTCTGGACAATTATTGTCCAGTCTCCCACCTGCCTTTTTTAGGCAAAGTGGTGGAGAAAGTAATCACTTGGCAGCTTCAGAGGATCCTGGAGGAAATAGATTTTCTAGACCCTTTTCAGTCTCCGTTCAGGTCTGGTTATGGGACAGAGACAGTACTGGTCACTCTTGATGATCTCTGGTGAGAGCTGGATGGAAGTAGTGCATCCATCCTTGCCCTTTCAGCAGCTTTCAATACTATTGACCACGATATCCTTTTGGGTTAGCTGTGGGAATTGGGGCTAAGCAGTGCAGTTTTACACTTGTTGAGCTCCTTTCCCTGTGGCTGATCCCAATCAGTGTTAATTGGAAGAGAGAAGTCCAGCCCATGGCTGCTACTTTGTGATGTGTTATTGGGCTTTGTGCCTCTCCTCTTTAACATCTACATGAAACTACTGGGTGAGATCATCCATTGCTATAGGATGAGGTGCCAGTATGCTGATGATACTCAGTTTTACATCTCCATCCTTGGTGATCCAAATGATGCTGTCTCAGCCCTGACTCGGTGTCTGGAGGCTGTTTGGGTCTGGATGGAGGAAAACAGGCTTCAATTGATCCCTGGCACGACTGAGTGGCAAGACTGAGTGGCTTTGGGTGTCTGGGGGTTCTGGTTCTGGGACCTTACTATCTTTAATTCTAGATGGGCTTGCACTACCACAGATAGATCCAGTGCGTAATCTGGGGTCCTTCTGGACTCACGACTCCTGTTCAAGGAGCAGGTGGCAGTTGCAGCCAGGAGGGTCTTTGAGCAAATTTCCATTATTTGCCAGCTACGCCTCTTCTTAGACCAAGATTCCTTTCACTCAGTCACTCATGCCCTTGTCATCTCTGTATTGGATTACTGCAATGCATTCTACATGGGGCACCCTTGATGAGTATCTGGAGATTGCAGCTGGTGCAGAATGCAGCTGTGTGGATGATTTTGGGGGCCAGTAGTGACATCTTTGGTGACATGATTTTGGGGGCCCATGTGACATCTTTGTTCTGCAAGCTGCATTGGTTGCCAGTCTGCTTCCAGGTGCAATTTAAGGTGTTGGTTTTAACCTATAAAACCCTTCATAGCATGGGACTGGGTTACCTGAGGAACCGTGTCACCCCAATGGTGAGTTCCTGTCCCACCAGATCCAGCAGAAGAGACCTCCTCCGGATCATGTCAGCCAAGGAATTTAGGCTGGCAGGATAAAGGAGAAGAGCCTTTTCGGGTCTTGCTCCTTCCCTGTGGAACATCTTGCTCCCGGATGTGAGATCTGCCCCTACCCTTATGGCCTTCTGAAAGGGCCTTGAGACCTGGCTCTGCCAATTGGCATGGGGCTCTAATGGGGACTCATCATCATGGAGATGGTTGGTAGATTAATAGTTCTGTCCGTTCCCCATATATATGTTTTTATATCTTTTAGGTCCTTTCCTCCCGGTTTGGCTGGGTTTTTTTGTTTTAAGGTTTTAACGTTTTTTATGGATTTTCATTTTTATTTCAGAGTCATAAAAATCCAATAAATAAATACATCACTTTAAGATGAAAAATATTTTAAGAATATAATATTTGAGAGATTTAAAAAAAATCAGCAGTCTCACTTCCATATAGGAGGATTTGCTACCATTTTTTCCTTTTTATTCTTATAATAAAAATAAATATTTTTTTTATTTCATAAATCTAAATCTAAGCTCATAAATCTAACCTAGCATCCAGGACTGCTATTATGCTTCTGAGAAGCTACTATTTAGAGATGGGTAACTTTTATCAGAAGCAGCACAATTAGGCTGAATTTTTACTTCAGTTTTTGACAAAGTAAATTAGATGGGTTAATAGTACTTCAACCTCAAATTAGCTTAGCTAGAAAATGAAGCTTTCTTTTTAATTGTCATGACAAAAGTTTTTTTTACAGTTTAACATAAATGACATGGAAAATTAATTTTAATAAACCTGGAAGCAATTGCTATTTTTAACTTCCCACTGAAGTTAAATCTGAAATGGAATTACTATAAATATATTTCTTTACACATATATATAAATTTTAAGTTACTATTTATTCACAGTAACAGTAAAATATATTGTAGCAAGATTGATATCATTAAGAGGTACAACTACAACCCATTTTCAAAATGATATTTTCTATATCATTGGGATTTATATACACATGTTATCATGCAAATATCTCCAATCCCATGCAATTTGAAAAAGATTATTATAATCTTCAGGTGGCTAGGTGGATATGCTATTGCTTCTAAAGGTTTCGACTTGCAGGGGAAATGCTACCCTTGGCTGAGAAAACCGGGGAGGAAACTGGAAAAGCTTTATATTTCAGACTGCTGGAACATCTGTTATAATGAATTACACACTTTTGTCTCTGTCCCATGTATTCCCTGCTACATCACTACAATTTCATTTTTGTTTTACAAGACCAGTGGTATTAAGATTAATGTATTTATATTAAACCAAGAGATTATTGAATGCAAAGCTTATTAGATGTATTTTTATCTTTTCATAAATCTGATGCCAAATACAATCTAGGAATGGAAAAAATTCTCTAATTTGCTCAAGAGTAACAAAACATGAAAAGAGTAACAAAACATGAAAAGGCAAGGAGATTCCATATGCTCATTTTAAAATTTTCCTCCTTTTGTAAGTGGCCAAAATGAAAATGGGTTGGTGAGGACATATCTGCTACCCTCACTTTAACTCCCCAATTTCTAAAACACTTCTTCTGATCAGAGGGAGATGAACAATGAAAAACTGCCAAAAAAAATAATAATTTGGGGATGACAATACTATGTCAAAATAATGGGTGAGTTACTTTGCTCCCTTGATAATGAATGGCATTATCAATTAAGATGACAAACATATAACATTGTATTTAATGCCAAGAATTTTTATATCAATCTCATTCTGAAATAATTCTAATTAGGCAACCACTGCTTCAGAACCAAATTGTGATTACTTGGGGCAGAACCTGGAAACTCACAAGGAGGTGATGCAATTCTGTTGTTGTTTCTCTTGCATGAATATTTTTACCAATGCCAATGCCAAGATGCATACTGGCAACAGAGAACTGTGTTAACTACAAGTGTTAGAGAAGCCAGCTGCAAAACATTTGTCAAACCTGCAGCATAATTGTGTAAAAAACATAAATGAGGGCTGTAATCTATTTTTAATGCAAAATAGCCCATAATCCATAAAAGTACATGAGGATAAATGCTATTTTTTCAAACATCAGATTGTACATTAAAAATCAATATTCTGGTTTATGCAATATTACACAAAATATGCTCATATTAATTACAAATCTCAAATGCTACAAAAAACTAAAGTATGAACATTAATGTCCAGCATTTCTAAGCAATTCTTCCAGCTTCAACAAACTTCTCTTCTGAGAATTTTGCAGAAGCAGTCTTACCACAAAGAATTGCTTCCTCTTCATAAAATAAATTTATTTTAAGCTACTGTAGAGACGACACCTGGAATAAGTTAGTCAAATAAGACTATTTATTTTGCTTAGATTTTCATGGGGGCTTACAGAATCACAGTAAAAGATAATAAAATAATACTTAACATAAATACTACAATAAAACTAAAACAAAAAATAATTAAATTCATGATAGTATACTAAGACATCACAACAAATAATATAATATTAAAAAAATAACCACAATAATGCTCCCGTATTTAAAGTAGTAGTTTTAATCTATTTGTATTGTTATGATTAGGACTACAGTAATCTGATATCTAAGAGGACAGTATTCCATAATAGTGGAACTAGAACTGAAAAACATCACCGCCTGGTTTTGCTCCCTTTATTCACATCAGTGTGTAATTGTTAAGAACTTTTCTTGTGATAAACACAATGCCAGTCAAAATGAGATGTTAACAGCTCAAATTTTTTAAAAAAGCACTCTCTAATTGTTGTATTATAAATTGAGAGATATGCATATATTCTGTACGTTGACGTTTTCATAAATTTAGGAAAATATTTTATCATTTGTAATCTCCACTGAAATAAAATACAAGTGAAAAATGTTATAGAATATTGAAGGATGTATGAACCATTTTCTCCATTAATCTAGTGGTTATTATCTTTGTGGGAATAAAGCTTAATAAGCATAGTATAATCAAGAAATGGTGTTCCTGAGTTACCAAGGGAAAGAGTTGATGTGTCTTTCACTAGCTATGTTTCTGTAGAAAGCCAAGGAGACATGAGGCAGGGACAATGGTTTGAACAATACACTTTAAGCCTAAGAGACAGAGAAAGCATGAGAAATGAGCATGAGACTGACTTCTCCTTACTTCATTAAAGGAAGGAAGGGGATAATTTAGTCAGGCCTTCATGATTCTGTTCCTATGCAGTATAGGAGAATTCCAGCCGGACTTGTGGAATGTGATGGACTAACATCAATCTTGAGAGCCACTTAGTTTTCAACAGTTTCATACTATCCCAGTAATCTTCCTTCCAAAGGTCAAAAGTGCAGGGCAGGAAACTACTGTGTTTGATCTGGCCCAAAACTATTTTGGCCAAAGCTATCCTCTTTTTACATTAGGATGAGTGTCTCGTTGGATTTTTTAAAAAAGAAACCAAGCTGATCACAATATGTGATGTGTGACATAGAAATTGAAACATCTTGACAAAGTTATAGATGAGACTTAGCTTTATTAGTAAACAATAAGCACTCACTGAAAAGTCATCTTCAGGGAACAAGAAGAAGTCTTTCAGATGATCATTTTCAACATTTTTCTCAATATCTGCAATTACTGTTTCATAATCCAAAGGTTCCAGAAGTTTGGGTTTCTCCTGCTGAGGAAACAGAACACCGAAGGGTCAACTTCTATTATTCCTGTTTCTTTTTGGAGCTTTGACTCCATTTCCAATATCCTTTCACACAACAGTTGCTATGCAAATTTCATTATTTTGCACAGCTTGGTATGGCGGAGTTGAGAATATAACCAGATGGATTTGGCTGCTCAAAATATTCATGATAATTGATTATCTGATTATTTCCTGTTGGGGAGAATATGTAGATAATACACAGGTAATATCAAATCATACTACGTTGTCACATTAACCTACTCATTATGCTGGGATACATACTCACATTTCTTTTAACTGTACTGAGTAATTGTATGCAATTATTTTTTAAATTAATTTTATGCCAAATGTTGTATTTTAGTTTCAGTTGTTTCCATGAGCTATGTACTGATTCATCCCCAATATTTTCTTATGCTTAGCCACATTTTAAATTCAAGTTGTTTGCTAGAAACAAAAGTATTATTGCTTTGTTTAACTTGGCATTCATCCTCGTCTCTCTCAGGATAAAGTATTTGGCAGTCAACCCTATATTTTCCCCAGTAAAAAGCTGGATTATACCTTTTTCAGCCATCAAGAAAATACTATTATTGCTGAAAGGCACAATGAGCCCTTTAAAAAGCACTTAGAAATAGCCAAAGAAAAGACAAAATTGCACATTCTTTGCTATCTACATAAAAAAGAGAGACAGACTTGCTTATTCACTGTGCATATCTTCAGAAAGACAAAAATAATCTTGTTATTAACTCAGATGGAGAAAAAAAAAGGGAGACCAAAGCAAAGCATCAGGCAAGGGGAAAGGAAGGAAGGAAGTAAACTATTCACCTATTATTAGATAAAAAGAATACATAAGCAACTTTTTTCTAAAGTTTTTTCAGAGAGCAAAAAAGAAAGAAAGAAAGAAAGAAAGGAAAGAAAG